>OY992886.1:59310037-59365037 GCA_963921405.1 Cepaea hortensis
GGATGGATGGATGGATGGATGGATGGGTGGGTGGGTGGGTGGATGGATGGATGGATAGATAGATAGATAGATAGATAGATAGATAGATAGATAGATAGATAGATAGATAGATAGATAGATAGATAGATAGATAGATAGATAGATAGATAGATAGATAGATAGATAGATAGATACACAGACAGACAGAAACACAGACAGACAGACAGACAGACAGGACAGATCCCCGCCAAGAACTGGGCGAAGCCGGGCCGGGTCAGACAGACAAACAGACAGACAGACAGACAGACAGACAGACAGACCCCCACCAGGGACTGGGCGAAGCCGGGCCGGGTCAGACAGACAGACATACAGACAGTCGGAAACGGAAACGTATATGAATAATTATATGAATTAAATTACATGCTCCCATCAGGGGCTGGGCGAAGCTGGGCCGGGTCAGACAGACAGACAGACAGACAGATAGATAGATAGATAGATAGATAGATAGATAGATAGATAGATAGATAGATAGATAGATAGATAGATAGATAGATAGATAGATATGATAGATAGATAAATAGATAGATAGATGGATGGATGGATGGATGGATGGATGGATGGATGGATGGGTGGGTGGGTGGATGGATGGATGGATGGATAGATAGATAGATAGATAGATAGATAGATAGATAGATAGATAGATAGATAGATAGATAGATAGATAGATAGATAGATAGATAGATAGATAGATAGATAGATAGATAGATAGATAGATAGATAGATAGATAGAACAAACTTTATTTTAAAAGGGTAACAAATTGGACACACAGGCGCGTCTTACATTCGGCCCTTTCAGTCACTCATCTTTCATTCATCAGATGTGCATGTTACATTAACATAGGGGAAAAAAACATTGTCAAATGGATTTTGTAAGCATAAACAATGCATATTACGCATGATACATTTACATGAGAAAAAAAAAAAACATTATCAAATGAAAGTTGTAAATATAAACAGTGCATATTGCAATGTTTGTGAGACACAATTCCCCATCCACCCTCATATCCCGCAGCCACCAACACACCCCCCGCCCACCATACCTCCCCCACCCACCCACACATACCTCCACGCACTCACACATAACCATGCGAACATACATGCCGCCACACACCCACTGATCCCCCACCCACACACATTTCCCAAGAAGAAGAAGAAGAAGAAGAAGAAGAAGAAGATGAAGAAGAAGAAGAAGAAGAAGAAGAAGAAGAAGAAGAAGAAGAAGAAGAAGAAGAAGAAGAAGAAGAAGAAGAAGAAGAAGAAGAACAAGAACAAGGAGGAGGAGGAGGAGAAGAAGAAGAAGAAGAAGAAGAAGAAGAAGAAGAAGAAGAAGAAGAAGAAGAAGAAGAAGAAGAAGAAGAAGAAGAAGAAGAAGAAGAAGAAGAAGAAGAAGAAGAAGAAGAAGAAGAAGAAGAAGAAGAAGAAGAAGAAGAAGAAGAAGAAGAAGAAGAAGAAGAAGAAGAAGGAGGAGGAGGAGGAGGAGGAGGAGAAGAAGAAGAAGAAGAAGAAGAAGAAGAAGAAGAAGAAGAAGAAGAAGAAGAAGAAGAAGAAGAAGAAGAAGAAGAAGAAGAAGAAGAAACCACACACACATACCCCCGCCAACCATACATCACACATCTATCCACACACATATCCCGCACTCTCACAATTTTCCCCATCAACCCACACACACACATCACATAATCTACACCCACTCACCCACCCAACATTCGCCACCTCTCACCTACACATCCCCACCTATACACACATCCCCACCCATAAACACATCTCCTCACCTGCCCACACATATTCCCCACCCATGACCAAAAAACACACACCTCCCACCCACATATACCCCACCCACACACATCCGCCGCTCACACACATCTTCTCACAATTACACACCTCCCCCCCCACCCATACACTCATCTCTCACACACATCCACCCACTCACGTACTCATCCATCAACCACTCACACCCACACATTACCCACGTGCCCATCAACACATGCATCTCTCATGTACCCTCCCACCCACACACACCCCAACCAGCAGCCAAACACACATCCCCCATCCTCGCATACATCCTTCAATAACCTGCACATCCCACACCTTCCCCACCTCTCACACATCTCCCCTTCCACACAAAACTCCACCCATAAACACATTCCCCCACACACACATCCCCCCACATACATTTCCCATACACATCCCCGCCCACACATCTCCCCACTCACTCACACATCCTCAACCTACAAACATCCTCACCACCCACACATACATCCTCCACCCATTCACATTTCCCCCATCCACACTCACACACTCCCACCAACACATACATATCCCATTCACAGACACCCCCACACTCATCCCCCACACCAATTACACACCCATCCCCCAACCCACACAATCTCTTACACACCCATTAACCCACCCAAACACCCACACCCCCTCCCAACCCACCAACACCCACATACTCCCAACTATCCTCACAAATACCCCCCCCCCCCCACAGACACACATATCCCTCACACACACATACATCCACCACCGACTACACATCCCTTCACACATCCACACATCATCCATTAACCCATACACATCCCCCTCACACAACCCCTCCACACATACATTCCCCACACCCCCACACACACACACATATCCCTCACATACACACCCATACACACATCCTCACATCTAGACACATACATGATGCCTCACATGATCACTGAAACTAATAAGAACAAACTCCCACACTTTACACACAATTGAGACACTGACGATTGTCGTGAGAATTCTCGCAATTGCAAGAAGTGGAGAAAAAATTGTACATATACATTATGTAGCGTACAAATTAGTGATACAATTCAACTCCCTCTTTTTTTTTCTCTCTCCCTCTCTCTCTCTCTCTCTCTCTCTCTCTCTCTCTCTCTCTCTCTCTCTCTCTCTCTCTCTCTCTCTCTTTCTCTCTCTCTCTTGCTCTCTCTCTCTCTTGATCTCTCTCTCTCTTGCTCTCTCTCTCTCTCACTCACTCTCTCTCTCTCTCTCTCCCCCACTCACTAATTCTCTCACATCACAGTAATGCTATATTGTACATAATAAAATCAAGTGGCATACAAAATGATAAGATGAGAAAAAACAATTTAAAAAAATAAATGGAATGGCATGTTACAGGACAATCAAGTGGCATACAAAACGATACCTCGTAATATGAAAGATGAGAATACATAAAAAAATATGGAATAGCATGTTACATGACATGCGTGGGCTCAACTCTCTCTCTCTCTCTCTCTCTCTCTCTCTCTCTCTCTTTACATACACACACTATCACACTCATTCACTCTCTCTCTCTCTCTCTCTCTCTCTCTCTCTCTCTCTCTCTCTCTCTCTCTCTCTACTCACACTCACTAACTCTATCACTTACTTTACAGTAATTTACATGAATTCATTTTATGCATGTTAAAATCAAGTGCATCAAAATGATAATATGAAAAAAATTACAATACACAAAACATATGGAACAGCATGTTGTTGTTGTTGTTTGTCCATCAAGAATGATGATGACCATTCATTTCATCCAGTGGGGTTGAAGGTGTGGAGCCGTGGGTTCTAAGATGGCTGATAAGGCCTATTTTGGCTCGAAATGTTCTTTGACAATGTGGGCAAAGAATGCTTGACGTCTCTGGAGGAGGATTTCCTGCAGTGGTTTTTTTTTGTCCTGCCTTTTCTTCACAGATCTTGCAGTCCTGGTTGCCTCACATATGACTGCACCTTTGTGTAATGATGCACGCCACGAATTTCGGTCTCTGGCTGCAGCCTCCCAGGTGTCATGATGAATTCCAAAAGCATTCAGTGAAATTTTCAGAGTGTCTTTAAAACGTTTCCTCTGGCCACCTTGGGAGCGTTTATCACAACGCAGTTCGCTGTAGAAAATTCGTTTAGGGAGCCTGTGATCTGGCATGCGGGTCAAGTGACCAGCCCAGCGAATCTGATTCTTCATCAGTAGAGTGTGGATACTGGGCATGGATGCTCTTTCTAGGACTTCAGTGTCTGGAATCTTGTCCTGCCATTTAATCTTCAGTAGCTTCCTTAGGCAGACTGTGTAGAAGGTTGGATGAAGAATGACTTGCGCGTTGACTTGGATTAAAGTGAGGAAGAGTTGCGCAATTCGTCGACCTCACTCTCTCGCCTGAGTCCATCTGAGTCCAGTGGCAAGACAAGTCGAGACGATTGGAGCCGAATACAGGTGCAGTGGATGACCAGGGCGCTCTACGTGCCTTGCCGTGCTCATTACGTTCCACAACGCTTTGCAGGTAAACGCCGTCTTGCCCGTTGAATCAGGAATGATTTCTTCCGCGCAGTCTGCCGAATCCTGTCTTCACATGCTGGGTAGGCATACCCTAGTTTACCTCTTGGTTTGACACCAAATCGGATACCCATGCCTGGTTTAGCCAGCCTCTCACAGCTGTTGCCCGGGGGGTGGCCGCTGTCGCATGCTGACAGCTACTAGGAGCCACAGGCACGAGCTGGGTGTCAGACTTGGACCAGTGGGGGATGGGTCCTGAAAGGACATGAGAGCCATCCTTACCAAAGGTGCTACCAATGCCTGACACCCCGTACCCTAACAGCATGTTAGATGACATGCGTGCGCTCAACTCTCTCTCTCTCTCTCTCTCTCTCTCTCTCTCTCTCTCTCTCTCTCTCTCTCTCTCTCTTCTCTCACACACATGTACATACACACACCCACACAAACGCATATAAACACATGAACGCACACCTTAACACACGTACAGTCATACACACAGAGGCACACACAGATACACACATACATCACACTTTCTCATGCAATCTCTCATTCACCCACGCTTTCTCTTTTACACACTCACTCGCTCTCACACTCACTCATTTTCGCACATACACGCATACCAACAAATTCTCTCTCACTCACTCACGCTCCCTTGCTCACTCATTTACTCGCTGACTCTCTAACTAACACAATCGTCCCACAAGAGTTACAGACACCTCCTCAACTATAATTGATCATATATATGTTACTTGTCCAGTTAATATTACCGAATGTTCTGTTCCTGTTAGTGCAGTTAGTGACCATTACCCAATATGCTGTACATGGTAGAAAATTGGGTTCAAAACTCCTAAAAATAAACATTTAAGCATCAAATTTAGAAACTGTAAATCTCTCAACCAAAATTTATTTTTAGACGACTTAAAAAATGCAGCCCTTGAACATGTTTACCAACTTCCTGATCCGGATGATGCACTCGCTTACTGGACAAAGCTAATCTACAATGTATTTGATAAACATGTGCCAGTCAAAGAAGTTCGAGTCAAGAATCAACATAAGTCCCCGTGGGTCACTAACGAAGTTCTCGAAATCATGAGAGAACGAGATACAGCACACAAAAATAAAGATTTTATCAATTACCGCAGACAAAGAAATAAAGTTAAATATGAAATTCGTAGGATAAAGAAAGATCATTTCAAAAATTTGATTGTAGATAAATCAAATAACACAAATATATGGAAGGCTATTAACTTGCTAACCAACAAGAAACACGCTTCAGAGTCAGCAATACCAAACTCTATAACATGCGAGGATTTCAATCACTTCTTTCAATCAGAAATAGAGAATCTAAAGTCCTCAATATCAGACTCAGTATGTAATTTAAGTTCACTGTCATCATTCTGTGAAGGGAACTGCTCTAGAAATATTCCCCCCTGAGATTCCCTTGATGTCTGTTGCAGAAGTATATAAATATCTCTCGAATCTCAAAGTAACAAATTCAGAAGGCCTAGATGGTATCAGTAATAGAATTCTTCGGTGTGCTGCACCTATTATTAGTGAGTCCTTAACGTTCATATATAACCAGTGCCTGTTCAAAAACTACTTTCCATCTGCCTTTAAAGTTGCTAAAGTGTATCCTCTACTTAAAAATGGCTCAACTGATATTAGCGTCTTGGGTAATTATAGACCTATTTCCTTACTATCGTCGCTATCAGAGCCATTAGAAAAACACATGCATAAAATAACACTACATCATTTAATTAACAACGATCTAATAATTGACAGTCAATCTGGGTTTTGACCTAAATATTCTTGCCATAGTGCCCTTACAAAAATGACCGATAACTGACATCTTTGTATCAACAATGGCAACATTTGTGGAGCAGTATTTGTAGACTAAAAAAGCCTTTGATATGGTAGATCATGATATTTTAATTAGAAAATTAAAACACATGAAGACTAGCACCAATATGGTGAACCTAATTACGTCATTTTTATCTGACAGACAACAAGTAGTGTCCTTCAATAACTGTCTATCAAGACCCACACAATTTAATTTTGGGGTGCCTCAGGGCTCCATACTAGGTCCGCTGCTTTTTGCAGTGTATATTAACGATCTTTCTTTATAACGCAATACTTCGTGTGACCTATTTGCGGACGACTGCACTATTTACACAAGTCAGGAGAGCCTGTGTGACTTAGAGAGCTCTTTACACAACGAACTTGACAACCTTAGTAGATGGAGCAATGAAAATCGCATGTTAATTAACATCGACAAAACCAAAACCATGCTAATAACGACCAGACAAAAACTACAGACCCTAGCCATAACTGGGACACCGCTCGAGATAAACGTGGACACGTTACCTATAATTAATGTAAATGAACATAAAACATTAGGTCTTTTAATTGACAGACATTTAAACTGGAGCCCTCATGTTCATGTCCTTACCAAGAGAATAGCACAAAAAGTTTACCAAATTGCTAAAATTCAACACTTTTTGGATGAAAGCACACGAAACATATTCTATTCATCCTATATCCAATCACCTCTCGATTATTGTTTTACAGTCTGGGATGGTTGCCCTAAATCTAATATGAAACGATTGTGTTCGCTTCAAAACCGCGCTATACGTCTAGTTTCTAGTATAAAGCACGTTGAAAGTAATAAATTATACAGCCATCTAAGACTTGTACCACTTCAAAAGCGCTTCCTTTTTAACAAAGCCAAATTAGTGAATAAAATTATATCTGAAAATACCCCAGAGCATCTTCTACCGTTAATTCAATCTAATGCAATGAACAATAAGCGCTTAAATTTATTACAGCTTCCTAAGCCTAGATTGGACTTATACAAAACTTGTTTCGCATATTCTGGTGCGCACTTGTGGAATAGCCTTCCACCAGAACTGAAAACACCAATGAGTCCCTACACATTCAACCGAAAACTCTTTCAATACTTACTTCATACCGACTATATGCCTCCATAAGCCACCTACTAGTATCATTTTTCCACTATCATTCTTCACTGTATGTGTGTGAGCGAGACAGTGGGTGAGAGAGTGAGTGAGAAAGAAAGAGTGTGAGTGGAAGAATTAGTATGAGCGAGAGTGAGAGAGTATGCATGCGTGTGTGCCTAAGTGAGTGTAAAAGTGAGTGAGTGGGTGTGGACATATGTATGAGAGATTTAGTTAGAGAATGAGTGAATCTGAGAGAGTGGGTGTGTTGTGTGTCTGCCTGTCTGTGTGATAGAGTGTGAAAGTTAGTGAGTGAGTGTGAGTTAGAGAGTCAGCGAGTAAATGAGTGAGTAAGGGAGCGTGAGTGAGTGAGAGAGAATTTGTGGGTATGCGTGTATGTGCGTGAATGAGTGAGTGTGAGAGCGAATGAGTGTGTAAAAGAGAGAGCGTGGGTGAATGAGAGAGTGCATGAGAAAGTGTGATGTATGTGTGTGCATGTCTGGATTTGTGTATAGGTGTATATGTGTGTGTACATGTGTGTATCTGTGTGTGCCTCTGTGTGTATGTCTGTACGTGTGTTAAGGTGTGCGTTCATGTGTTTATATTCGTTTATATGCATGTGCATGTGTATATGTGTGTATAGATGAGTGTGTGTGTGTGTGTGCTCGTGTATGTATTGTATATCTTTGTATGTGTAAGTGTGCATGCATGCAGCGTATGCGAGGGAGTGTATTCGGGTGTTATGTGAGTGCGTGTGAGTAAGTATATGGATGTGTGTAGGTGTGTGTATGTGCGAGGGTATGATGTGTGTGGGTGTGTGTATGTACATGTGTGTGAGAGAGAAGAGAGAGAGAGAGCGAGAGAGAGAGAGAGAGAGAGAGTTAAGCGCACGCATGTCAGCTGTGAACTCCAGCGTGAAGTCCTGTATGTCGGATGAGTGCATCCTGTTGTCCAATATCAATGTGATGTCATACCGGACCTGAGGTTTGCGTGAGTATCCGTTGTCCCATGTCTGGCTTATCGGTGTGCAGACTGGTGGTTCCTCGGAGGAATCATCGATCCTACTGATGTTAGTCAGGTCCCCGAAGGGACCTGTTGCCCAGGGCGCACGGCGTGGGCGTGTCAGCAGGTCTTGGCCAGTATAGATCCCGGCCCTGGTGCCTTGGAAACACCTCTGCGTCCCATACTTTTGTATGAGTTGTATGTGAGCTGTTGGTGACTGTTAATGTGAGGACCTTCTCACCAGCATTTCAGGCTCTCATGAACTGCCAGATCCTGCCAATGGCTTATGCTGTCTCACTAAAAAGGTCATTATTATCCATAATTTCTCACTTTCATGGATTTTCAACGTGTGTACTGGGTGGGTCTGAGCCAGTGAGTGAGGTTCTGGTGCATAAGTCAGATGTGGTCAGGGCCCTTTAAAACCATGTGAATAGTGTGGAAGAACAGATAAATCATCATGGACTGGAGAGAGGGCTACAGCAGGGAGTGAGAGGATGATCTGGCAGACACTGAGCCACGATGTTGAACACGTCGCTCAACAAGTATAAAAAGGGAGCGCAGTAAAAGACGAACAATTACACAAATAAACATATTCTTATTATGTGTTATATGTTGTTGTTTGTCCATCAAGAATGATGATGACCATTCATTTCATCCAGTGGGGTTGAAGGTGTGGAGCCGTGGGTTCTAAGATGGCTGATAAGGCCTATTTTGGCTCGAAATGTTCTTTGACAATGTGGGCAAAGAATGCTTGACGTCTCTGGAGGAGGATTTCCTGCAGTGGTTTTTCTGTCCTGCCTTTTCTTCGCAGCTCTTGCAGTCCTGATTGCCTCACATATGACTGCACCTTTGCGCAATGATGCACGCCACGAATTTCGGTCTCTGGCTGCAGCCTCCCAGGTGTCATGATGAATTCCAAAAGCATTCAGTGAAATTTTCAGAGTGTCTTTAAAACGTTTCCTCTGGCCACCTTGGGAGCGTTTACCACAACGCAGTTCGCTGTAAAAAATTCGTTTAGGGAGCCTGTGATCTGGCATGCGAGTCAAGTGACCAGCCCAGCGAATCTGATTCTTCATCAGTAGAGTGTGGATACTGGGCATGGATGCTCTTTCTAGGACTTCAGTGTCTGGAATCTTGTCTTGCCATTTAATCTTCAGTAGCTTCCTTAGGCAGACTGTGTGGAAGTGGTTTAATTTCCTAGCATGTCGCTGATAAACAGTTCAGGTTTCACAAGCATATAGCAGTGTGGATAATACAACTGCTTTGTAGACTTTTAGCTTTGTTTGCAGGCTTATTCCAGTTCTGTCCCATACATTCTTGTACAGTCTGCCAAAGGCTGCACTGGCCTTGGAGATTCTTGCATTCACTTCGTCATCGATTGTGGCAGCTTGTGACACGGTGCTGCCAAGATAGGTGAATTTGTCCACAACACTTAGTCTATGATCATTCACTTTGATATTCGGCACAGTGTGATTATTCCCTGGAGCTGGCTGGTACATAACTACAGTCTTCTCCAAGTTGATATTGAGCCCAAAGTTGGCACAGGTATGTGAGAAAGCTGAAACATTATGTTGCATGTCCGCCTCTGAGTTGGCGTATAGAGCGCAATCATCAGCAAACAGGAGCTCTCTGACGGTGCCGCTGTTAATTTTGGTTTTAGCTTTCAGCCTTCTGAGATTGAATAACTTTCCATCCATACGGTAGTTGATGTCTATTCCAATGTCGTCGTTCTCGAAGGCATTCATCAACATGGCTGAAAACATGAGGCTGAACAGTGTTGGTGCCAGGACACATCCTTGCTTCACTCCATTGGTGACAGGAAAGGGTTCAGACAGTTCACCATTTTCCTGTACTCTTGCCTGCATGCCGTCATGAAATGGCCGCACTATTTGGACAAACTTTCGTGGACAGCCATATTTTGCCATAATCTTCCACAGTCCTTCTCTGCTGACCGTATCAAAAGCCTTGGTAAGGTCAATAGAAGTGGAGAACATTTCGCAGTTCTGTTTCTGACATTTCTCTTGCAGCTGCCTTGCAGCGAAAATCATGTCAACAGTTCCACGTTCTTTTCTGAAGCCACATTGACTCTCAGGAAGAAGACCTTGATCGAGATGGGCTGTGAGGCGATTGAGAAGAATTCTGGCGAGTATCTTCAAAGCAATTGAAAGCAAGGAGATGCCTCGGTGGTTGTCACAGGATTGGCGGTTTCCTTTACGTTTGTAAAGATGGACTATTGACGCGTCCTTAAAATCTTGTGGCATGGCCTCGTTCATCCATATGTTTGTGAAGACTTGGTGAAGCTGCTATTATTCTTATTATACAGAGAGCAAAAAATACAAACACCTTCGTACGTACACAAATGCACATTGTATGAAAGTTTATTATCTTTGTTTAAATCAAGTTAGTTAAATGATTTCTAAAGAGGTACAATCACTAAACTCACGCTGTAATACATTCGTAATTTAAAGTATGTTAATTACAGATCTTTTTTTTTTTAGCATTTTATCGTCTGTTTGTTGGCATGATTGTCTGGACTAGCAGTGGGATCGTGTAAACAAACAGCCGACTTCCGGTCACGAACATGGAGATAGGTAGTGAAACGGTTAAGGCCTCTGGAGTGTTTATGCTCGTGGCCACTGTTTGCATTCCCATTTTCCTCATGTTGGACTGGTAGTTTATGGTTTCGTCGCCCTGCTACTGAGTTGAGTGCGTGGCGCGAGGCTGTGAGCTGTGAATTTCGTGTGAATTGCTTTTAAATCTGCCTAAGTTTGTGGAGCGTGAACTGCATGTCCAGAGCAATAGCGGCTGGCTATGTCCCAGAACTGACCGTTTTTTGTTGTTGTTGTTGTGTGCCTTATGCATAAATGTGTGGCTGCTGGTCTTCTGGTTGACTGCCGCTTCCTTTGACGATGAACTGTGTTTCGTGGAGGACTATTGTTTGGCATTCTGGAGACGGCATTATAAATAGTGAAATGTTTTTTACATCTGTCCGAGGTGTTGTGGTGTGAACTGCATACTCGAAAAGGGGCTTAGCTGGCTAGAAAACATCTAGAAACGGAACAACAACAACATCTAGAAATATCTGCATGCATGGCGACGCAGAAATGGCCGTTTTTTTGCCTTGTTTTCTAATGACTGCCGTTTCCATCGATGATGAACTGTATTTTCGTAGAAGACCTTTGTGTTGGCATTCTGACAATGGCATTATATACAGTGAAATTTTTGTTTTTACATCTGTTCGAGGTTGTTTTGTTGCGGGAACTAAATTTCGGAGAACAAATGGCATGGCTGGTTAGAAAACATCTAGAAACGGAACAACATCTAGAAATATCGAAACTTTGTAGGCTAACATCTGGTTGGGATAGTGACTGCCGTTTCCATCAAGGATGAACTGCATGTTTCATAGAGGACCTTTGTGTTGACATTCTGGCGTCGGCATTATGTACAGTGAAAGCTTTTACATCTGTCCGAAATTGTTGTGTTGCGTGAACTGCACTTCCGAGATAAAATGGCGTGGCTGGCTAGAAAACATCTAGAAACGGAACACAAACATCTAGAAACATCTAGACTTTGTAGGTTAACATCTGGTTGGAAAAGTGATTGCCACTTCCATCAAGGATGAATGTTTCGTGGAGGACTTTTGTGGTGACATTCTGGTGGCTGCATTATGCACAGTGTGCCTAAGCTGGCTGTTGTTTGTCGAGACTCCTTGTCTTTTCCACTTTTCACATGGGACAGTGAGAAACATTTTACATGATATTCACTGGCACACGAACGGACCATAATGGGGACGACCCGTTGCTGTGATGTTGGAACAGCGACTGAATTGAATTGAACTGAAACAATCAGCAAGGCATGTGATAAAGCAACGTGTCATTCATTGGCACATTGCCGTCTTGACAGACGATAGTTTGTTACATTATGCTTCAAAAAGGCTTAATAACTACAACCCATGTCGATGAGGAATGTGACTGATGAAGAAAATTAGCGCTGTACATTTTCATCCACAGTGGATGCATGTGAATACATGGTCATTTACACCATCATGCACCATCTTACGTCTCACACGCTCGGTGTGTGACTAATCTGCAATAATTTTCTACTTTGTCTTTATTCAATTTTTGATATTTGCCCCCCATGCAACACGTTCAGCGCGACTTGCTCCCAATGTGCATTATCATTGCCTGTATCAATCATGTCCCGCTTACACACATTGTATCGTAGTAGAGCCGACTCTGAGATCTCTTACCCATCTGTAATTCATCAAAAAAGATGTCCTGTGGTATTCTACCATCATCCATCCTCCTAACGTGTCCTATCCAAGTCTACGAAGACTGAGCATGGAACAAACCGTCACACAACCTGATCTTTCCAATACTTCAGTATTTGTGATTTTGTCTAGCCATTTAATACCAAGAATTCTTCGCAGACACCGCATACAAAGACTGTTTAAAAGTTTCTCTTGGTGTGAGTAGGTTGACCAGGTTTTACTGTCATAAAGAAGAGTATTAAGGACACAAGCTTGATAGGCAAGAACGTTTGTTTTGGCAGTGAGCTTCCTGTTCTCCCATACTCTTTTTGCTAACCTATTCATTGTTGTTGCTGCCTTACCAATCTTGATGTTAATTTCCTGATCTAGGGATAATTTTCTATTTACCTTCAATCGTAGATATGTAAAATTGTCTACTATCTCCAGTTCTGTGTCGTCAATAAAGATTGATGGTACACCATGTGCACCAAGTAACATAATATGTGTCTTCTTTTTGCTAATTGTTAAACCAAATTCAGTACAAGCATTGGAGAATGCAGATTTTAGACGTTGCAATTCTTCCTCAGAGTGGGTCGTAATTGCCGCATCATCTGCAAAAAGCACCTCTCTGATAAGTACCCTCTCTAATTTTGGTCTTGGCCTTCAATCTCTGAGAATTGTAGACTCTGCTATCTGAGCGTGAGTGAATATATATACCCCCATCCTGATCACGAAAGGCATATTTCAGTAGAAGTGAAAAGTATATTCCAAAGAGAATGAGAGCTAGTACACAACATTGCTTAACTCAACTCTTGATTTCAAACTCTTAAGAAGTTGCACCATCAAACTTGATTATACCCTTAATGTCTGTGAGGAATGATTCCACAATGGACAGAAGAGTTGGTGGGCAGCCAATCTTATTTAGTGCCTTGAGCAGACCCTCACTACTGGCCAAATAAAATGTTTTTGTGAGCTCAATAATATATCATATTCTTAATATATCAGAATATCATGTCAATGGTAGACCGGTTCTGTCGGAATCCACACTGTGATTCGGGGTAGACTTGATCTCCCAGGAGTTGAATCCTGCGCAGAAAAATTCTGGCAAATACTTTCCCTACAATACACAGAATTGAGATACCCCTATAGTTTTTACAGTCGCTCCGATTGCCCTTGTTCTTGTACAGTGATATGATGTTTGAATCTTTGAAATACTGTGGGACTTGTCCTTCTTGCCAGCATAGCTCTATTAGCTGGTGGATCTGTAGAGTGAGTGTGTCTTGCCCACTCCTGATAACCCCTATTGGAATCCCAACTTTACCTGGAGCCTTGCCTGATGCAAGTTCATTTATAGCTCACTTAACTTCGGTTATGGTGGGAAATGTGTTCAGGTGGTCAAGAATTGGCAGGGCCTCTATGGCGTTGAGGGCATCATCCTCTAGTTTGGTCTCACTTGAGGAAAGCTCAAAATAGTGTTCTACCCATCTGTCCATCTGCTGTTTCTTATCAGTGATGTTTTCTCCAGTCAACGTTTTCAGTGGTGCACTTCTTTTGATCATTTTACCACATGCTTTCTTTATCCCTTCATACATGCTTCTGATATTTCCCTTATCATCTGCATTTTGAATGGACTCACATACCTTGATCCAATAGTCATTTGCAAACTGCATGGCAGCCTTTTGCACATATTTCCTAGTTTGCTTTAGCTCACTGGGTGGGAAATGTGTGTATAGGTGGATGGAGGAATGTGTGGGTGAGGATGTGTGGGTGGGAGATGTGTGAGTGGGGGATGTGTGTGTGGGTGGGATGTGTGTGGGTGGGGGATGTGTGTGTGGGTGAGGGATGTGAGGATGGGTGGGGGATGTAAGTGTGGATGGTGGGGTGTGTGTGGGTGGGAGATGTATGTGAGTTGATCGGCGATGTATAGGAGGGTGGGGATGTGTTTATGGGTGGGTATGTTTGGGTTGGGATATGAGGGTGGGGTGTCTGTGTGGGTGGAATATGTGTATGTGGGTGGGGGATGTGTGGTTGTGGGATGTGTAGATGGGGGTTGGTTCATTGAGGGTGTGTAGGTGGGTGGAGGATATGTTGGTGGGTGAGTGTGTTTGAGCTGGGGTATAGGTGGGGTATGTGTGTGGGTTGGTGCGTGATGTGTGGGTGGGTGTTGGTGGGTGCGGTATGTGTCTGTTGGTTGGGGCGGGGTGTGTCTGTGTGTAGGTACGGGCTGTGTGTGTTGGCGTAGAGTGGATGTGTTAGTGTGTGTGTGTGTGTGCGCGCGCATGCGTGTGATTGTGTGTGTGTGTGTGTGTGTTTATGACAGAAGGGAGAGAGACTTGAGCGCACGCATGTCATGTAACATGCTATTCCATATTTGTTATGTATTCTCATCGATCATATTATCATTTTGAATGCCACTTGATTTTATCATGTAAAATATTAACACATTTACTTTACTGTAAAGTGAGTGAGAGAGTGAGTGAGTGTGAATTAGAGAGAGAGAGAGAGAGAGAGAGAGAGAGAGAGAGAGAGAGAGAGAGAGAGACAGAGAGAGAGAGAGAAAGAACGAACGAACGAACGAACAGACTTTATTTTCAAAGGGTAACAAATTGGGCACGCAGGCCCGTCTTACATTCGGCCCTTCCAATCATTCATCTTTCTTTCATCAACATTGCATAGGAAAAAAACATTGTCACATGAATTTTGTAAACATAAACAATGCATATTACTATGTTATGAGACACATCCACCACCCACCCACACATCCCCCATTCACTCCAACTTCCCCACCCAACCACACACACATACAATACATTCCCCCACCCATCCACCACCTCCCTACACCTACACGTCTCCCACCCACACACACCTCTCACCCACCACACATCCCATCCACCCACACCCCAAGCACACATACATTCAATAACCCACACATCCCCCACCTACACACATCTCCCCACCCACTCACATATCCTCTACCCGTCCCATTTCCCACCAACAATCACTCACCCAATATCCTCCTCCACCCACACACCTCCAACCACCCAACCAAACACACATTCCTCAGCCAAACACATGTCTCCCCGTCAACTCACATATTCCGCACCTACCCACACACAAATTCCGCACTCACCCACATAATCTCCCATCTCCCCCAGCCCACTCACAGATCCCGAGCTCGCACCTACAAACATCCCACCATCTCCTAACCTGCACACACTCACCCACCAACATATCCTCTACCCACCCACACATCCTCTACCCACCCATTCCCCCAGCCACACATCCCTTAACCACACACCCCTACCCATATACACACACATCCCCACCCACGCACAATCTCCCCACCCATTCAAACATCCCTCACACACATCCCCACCCACCAACACATTCCCCATTCACAAACACACACCTCCCATCCACGCACACACAACCCATACATTCATCCCCTCACACATCCCTAGACATACGTACTTATCCCTCAACCACTAACACCCACACATCCCTTACCCACTCATCAACACATACATCTCCTATCTACCCACCCACACTCACACATCCCAACCACCCATCTAAGCACACATCCTCCACCCTCACACACATCCTTCACCCACCCACAAACCCAACCACATCTTCACCCACCCACACAAACATCATTTAACCACACCCAGCTCCCCTCCCACACAATACCACACCCACACACATCCCAAAGACACATCCCTCACCCACACACACATCTATCCACACATCTCCTACCCATCCACACATCCCCCAACTACAATCACCCTCACTACCCACACATACATCCTTCATTCAGCCAAACACACCCCCATCCAGCCAGACATATCCCCCACCCACACACACATCTCCAAATCCATCACCCACACCCATCACGCACCCCTCCCCTAACCCACACCCCCCACACACATTCACCCACACATCTCTCACCCACACACACTCCCCACCCATCCACCCAAACATCCCACACCCATACACATCCCTCACCCACACACACATCCCCAAACCCACAACCACCCCCACCTGCACACATCTCCCACCCACCACATATCCCCACACCCACATCTCCCCACACCCACATCTCCCCACCCACACATATACCCCCACCTATCCCATAACCCACCATCAATCATCCACCAACATATCCTCCTCCACCCACTCACCCACAACCACCTACACAAACACACATCCCCACCCACAAACACATCTCCCCATACACCCATACATCTTGCACGCACCCACACACAATCCCCCACGCACCCACACACAATCCCCCACCCACCCACACAAACCCACCCCTCCCACCCACACATCCTGAGCCCACCCACACACATCACGAATCCACCCACACACACATCCCCCGATCCCCCAACCTACTATTATGATCAAACTCCCACACTTTACACACACATACAGTGACGATTGTCGTGAGCATTGTCGCAAAATTGTAAAGAACATGGAGAAAAATTGTACATATACATTTTGTAACTTAAAAATTAGTGATGCAAATCAACTCTCTCCCTCCCCCCCCCCCTCTCTCTCTCTCTCTCTCTCTCTCTCTCTCTCTCTCTCTCTCAATCTCACTAACGCTCTCACTCACATTACAGTAATGTTATATTATACATGATAAAATCAAGTGTCATACATACAAAATGATAATGTGAAAGGTGAAAATACACAAAAAATATGGAATGGCATGTTACAGGACATGCGAGCACTGAATTCTCTCTCTCTCTCTCTCTCTCTCTCTCTCTCTCTCTCTCTCTCTCTCTCTCTTACACAGGCACACACACATTCCCCCCACACACACACACACATATCCCTCACATACACACCCATACATACATCCTCACATCTAGACAAATACTTGATGCCTCACATGATCACTGAAGCTAATAAGAACAAACTCCCACACTTTACACACAATTAAGACACTGACGACTGTCGTGAGAATTCTCGCAATTGCAAGAAGTGGAGAAAAAATTGTACATATACATTATGTAGCGTAAAAATTAGTGATGCAATTCAACTCTTTTTTTTTCCCTCTCTCTCTCTCTCTCTCTCTCTCTCTCTCTCTCTCTCTCTCTCTCTCTCTCTCTCTCTTGCGCTCTCTTTACATACACACACTCTCACACTCATTCACTCTCTCTCTCTTACTTACACTCACTAACTCTCTCACTTGCTGTACAGTAATTTACATGAATACATTTTATGCATGTTAAAATCAAGTGCATCAAAATGATAATATGAAAAAAATGAGAATACACAAAACATATGGATCAGCATGTTAGATGACATGCGTGCGCTCAACTCTCTCTCTCTCTCTCTCTCTCTCTCTCTCTCTCTCTCTCTCTCTCTCTCTCTCTTCTCTCTCACACACATGTACATACACACACCCACACACATCATACCCACGCAACACACACACCTGCACACATCCATATACTTACTCACACGTACTCACATAACACCCGAATATACACTCCCTCGCATACACTGCATGCATGCACACTTACACATACACAGATATACAATACATACACGAGCACACACACACAGACTCATCCATACACACATACACACACGCACATGCATATAAACGCATATAAACACATGAACGCACACTTTAACACACGTACAGACATACACACAGAGTCACACACAGATACACACATGTACACACATATACACCCATACACACATCTAGATATGCACACACATACATTACACTTTCTCATGCACTCTCTCATTCACCCACGCTCTCTCTTTTACCCACTCACTCGCTCTCACACTCACTCATTCGTGCACATACACGCATACCCACAAATTCTCTCTCACTCACTCACGCTCCCTTACTCACTCATTTACTCGATGACTCTCTAACTCACACTCACTCACTAACTTTCACACTCTATCACACAGACAGGCAGACACACAACACACCCACTCTCTCAGATTCACTCATTCTCTAATTAAATCTCTCACACATATGTCCACACCCACTCACTCACTTTTACACTCACTCAGGCACACGCGCATGCATACTCTCTCACTCTCTCTATCATACTAATTCTTCCACTCACACTCTTTCTCACTCACTCTCTCACCCACTGTCTCGTTTACACACATACAGTGAAGAATGATAGTGGAAAAATGATACTAGTAGGTGACTTATGGAGGCATATAGTCGGTATGAAGTAAGTATTGAAAGAGTTTTCGGTTGAATGGGTAGGGACTCATTGGTGTTTTCAGTTCTCGTTTGGAAGGCTATTCCACAAGTGAGCACCAGAATATGCGAAACAAGTTTTGTATAAGTCCAATCTAGGCTTAGGAAGCTGTAATAAATGTAAGCGCTTACTGTTCATTGCATTAGATTGAATTAACGGTAGAAGATACTCTGGGGTATTTTCAGATATAATTTTATTCACTAATTTGGCTTTGTTAAAAAGGAAGCGCTTTTGAAGTGGTAGAAGTCTTAGATGGCTGTATAATGTATTACTTTCAACGTGCTTTATGCTAGAAACTAGACGTATAGCGCGGTTTTGAAGCGAACACAATCGTTTCATATTAGATTTGGGGCAGCCATCCCAGACTGTGGAACAATAATCGAGAGGTGATTGGATATAGGATGCATAGACTATTTTACGTGTGCTTTCATCCAAAAAGTGTTGAATTTTAGCAAATTGGTAAACTTTTTGTGCTATTCTCTTGGTAAGGGCGTGAACATGAGGGCTCCAGTTTAAATGTCTGTCAATTAAAAGACCTAATGTTTTATGTTCATTTACATTAATTATAGGTAACGTGTCCACGTGGAGCTCGAGCGGTGTCCCAGTTATGGCTAGGGTCTGTAGTTTTTGTCTGGTCGTTATTTGCATGGATTTGGTTTTGTCGATGTTAATTAACATGCGATTTTCATTGCTCCATCTACTAAGGTTGTCAAGATCGTTTTGTAAAGAGCTCTCTAAGTCACAAACGCTCTCTTGACTTGTGTAAATAGTGCAGTCGTCCGCAAATAGATCACACGAAGTATTGAGGTATAAAGGAAGATCGTTAATATACACTGCAAAAAGCAGCGGACCTAGTATTGAGCCCTGAGGCACCCCAAAATTAAGTTGTGTGGGTCTTGATAAACAGTTATTGAAGAACACTACTTGTTGTCTGTCTGATAAAAATGACGTAATTAGGTCCACCATATTGGTGCCAGTCTTCATGTGTTTTAATTTTCTAATTAAAATATCATGATCTACCATATCAAAGGCCTTTTTAAAGTCTACAAATACTGCTCCACAAATGTTGCCATTGTTGATACAAAGATGCCAGTTATCGGTCATTTTTGTAAGGGCACTATGGCAAGAATATTTAGGTCGAAACCCAGATTGACTGTCAATTATTAGATCGTTGTTAATTAAATGATGTAGTGTTATTTTATGCATGTGTTTTTCTAATGGCTTTGATAGCGACGATAGTAAGGAAATAGGTCTATAATTACCCAAGACGATAATATCAGTTGAGCCATTTTTAAGTAGAGGATACACTTTAGCAACTTTAAAGGCAGATGGAAAGTAGTTTTTGGATAGGCACTGGTTATATATGAACGTTAAGGACTCACTAATAATAGGTGCAGCACACCGAAGAATTCTATTACTGATACCATCTAGGCCTTCTGAATTTGTTGCTTTGAGATTCGAGAGATATTTATATACTTCTGCAACAGACATCAAGGGAATCTCAGGGGGAATATTTCTAGAGCACTTCCCTTCACAGAATGATGACAGTGAACTTAAATTACATACTGAGTCTGGTATTGAGGACTTTAGATTCTCTATTTCTGATTGAAAGAAGTAACTGAAATCCTCGCATGTTATAGAGTTTGGTATTGCTGACTCTGAAGAGTGTTTCTTGTTGGTTAGCGAGTTAATAGCCTTCCATATATTTGTATTATTTGATTTATCTACAATCAAATTTTTGAAATGATCTTTCTTTATCCTACGAATTTCATATTTAACTTTATTTCTTAGTCTGCGGTAATTGATAAAATCTTTATTTTTGTGTGCTGTATCTCGTTCTCTCATGATTTCGAGAACTTCGCTAGTGACCCACGGGGACTTATGTTGATTCTTGACTCGAACTTCTTTGACTGGCACATGTTTATCAAATACATTGTAGACTGTCTTTGTCTAGTAAGCTAGTGCATCATACGGATCAGGAAGTTGGTAAACATGTTCAAGGGCTGCATTTTTTAAGTCGTCTAAAAATAAATTTTGGTTGAGAGCTTTAAAGTTTCTAAATTTGATGCTTAAATGTTTATTTTTAGGAGTTTTGAACCCAATTTTCGACCATGTACAACATATTGGGTAATGGTCACTAATTGCACTAACAGGAACAGAACATTCGGTAATATTAACTGGACAAGTAACATATATATGATCGATTATAGTTGAGGAGGTGTCTGTAACTCTTGTGGGACGATTTATTAGTTGTTTGAAATTGTAAGATAGAATGATATCTTCCCATGTCTGGTTGGATGTAGTAATATCTATGTTAAAGTCACCTAATATCATGACTTCTCTACCTGCTGTAAACACCCTATCCATCATTGTAGTGAAATAGTCATACCAACTATACCCAGCACAGGGATTTCGATATAGGTATCCAATGAGAAACGGTTGCTGGCTGACTGGCTTCACCTCTAACCAAACACATTCTATCTCTTCTATCTCGAGATCACTTTTACGGGAACAGTTGAGAGAATTTGAAATGTATACAGCAATACCTGTCTCTAATTTTTGATGTGCGTCTCTTCGAATTACTTTAAACCCCTTAAGAGAGATTTCAGAGTCGGTTATTTTGTCGTTGAGACGACTTTCTGTGATACCAAACACAATGAACTGTTTGCACAGTATTACTGAAAGCTCAGGTAATTTATTGAGCAAATGATAGATGTTGAGATGGCCTATATGTAGACCATCTTTGTTGAGCCACTGATCGTGATTGGCGAACATTACACAATGAAAAGATGATGTCGCTTGTGGTAGAACAATTTCAGAGGTTTTGAAACTTTATTTAGTGGTAGTTACGATTATTAGAGGGGATAGGAAAATGTCTGTGATGGAGTGACATCATTAAAGCTTGGTGCAGGGCTGCAGGATTGTATTGCATTAGCTGTTGAAGTTGACAATTCCACTGATAAGAGTGTGGATTACCGTCCAACGAGGGACCACTGCTATGAGAGCTACTGGAAGTGCCTACATTGGAGGCAGGCATCGGGGGCACCGCAACATTGTTTATCGGTGACCCCTTTGACATGCTAGGTGGAGAGTGTTTTATGGGCAAGGGAGGAAACAATGCACCATAGTTAGCAACATTGGGATTGGAGCCTGGGTCGCTATTTACAGCCTTGTATTCCTGGGGAATAGGCAAGGGTGGTGTGGGCAGAGGTTGAGTGTTTTCTGAACACTGAGAGATGGCTACAGCCGGAGGTGAAGATCGGTTTACTCCTGTAACTGAAACTGATTCTAATTGTTGTGTACGTTCAGGATATTTTATGTTCTTCGCTAGTATGCTAGTTCCTAGTTTTGAACAATGTAGTTGATCCTTATATAGTTTTTTCTTGGGAGCCCCGGACGGCGATGTGAAATACGGGGTATTATTAATGAAAGCATTGTTAGTTTCTTGACAAAATTTATGTAGAGTCAGATTGCCAGCATCGGCAGTGCGGCGCTGGAATCCATAACATGGCAGTATGATTGATGAAAAGAAAATAGATGCTTTAGGAAATTTCTTGCGCAACAACACCTCCAATGTAGCGAGTTGTGAGGTGCTTATGATGTGATTGTTCATAATATTGTTGACACCGATATGGACTGTTGTTCTTCTAATTCTATCATTCACCTTGAATTTCCGCAGTGTAGAGGTCAGTCTGTCAATGTCAGCTCCTGGTAGCGGGTAGATCGAGGTAGTTTCGCTGTCAGAAGATGACATGCGGTCACTATAGATTCCCTTGAGCAGAGAGTCTCCAATGACGACATGAGTTGCACTGTCATCCATTGTTATTTCACGCTGTTGACGCGCCCGTTTGATTTCTTGCCACTGATCGCTGTCATCTTTCATGCGTTCTTGTTTATTATAGTCGTTGCTTGTTTGGGCTGGTTGTTGATGCTCAGTAGTGGTAGTGGCTGAGCTCTTTAACTTCTCGTCTGCTGCTGGAGAGTCTACACTTGAGGCCTGGGACCTATTGCTGACACGCACATCAATGGGGTAGATGGATGGTGCACGTTCTACAGGTTTAGTAGTGTTGCAGCCTGTGGAAACTAACTGCATGTCATTTTGCGACGAACATCCACTGGTCATACACACCTCTGCAGCACTATGAATACTTCCTGTTTGTGCACTTTTGTCAAATGACTGTGCACTCTTTAGTTTTAAGGCATGGATTGTTGTTTTAAAGGTGTCCTTCTCTTCTTTAAGGAGGCGGATTTCTTTTTGAAGGCGAGCGTTTTCTTCTTTAAACACGGCAATGATATTAGTTGTGTTGTTGGAAATAAAGTCTTTTAGCCTGTCCTCCAAAGCCTATATGAGTTAACGACAGGCGTTGTGGTTGTGTGGTTCGGCTGAGGAAAGAGTGACTAAAGATGATGTGTTAGTCTCATCAGATTGGGCTACTGAACTGTGATGTTCGACCAGCTTGAGCTTGGGATCAGTGTCTGCAGATTCACTAGACCACACGTGTGAAGTTGGCGTTGAAGAAATCCGACGTTTGGGTGGCTTGCTCGTCAAACTTTTCCCCGTCTTGTCTTTGGCGCTTGGATAAAGTAGAGTTCCGTAAGTTGGACGCCATATTAGTAATGTATGAGGCTCCAACAGGCCGGGAGTACACACAAGTTCGCCGCCTTTCGGTAACGCGTGCTTGGCGACTAACCACGCGCTAGTCCCACATGGTTAAATCACACGTTGACGTTAATCGATAATTGGTAGTTTTCAAAACTGAACGTTCTTACCTTACATTTCACAAAGAAATCAGCATTTCACTAACTAATAGTCACATAAACTTAATATATTAATTAGTATTAGATCTAGTTTTTAGAAAAACACAATGAAATACACAGCATCTCGATTGAAATAGGCACAACTTTGTTAAATTATATAAACATTGGGAGAGCTTGTGAAATCACGTCCGCTGGTAGCCGGAAACAGAGAGAGAGAGAGAGAGAGTGAGTGAGTGAGTGTGAGAGTGGATGTGTGTGTGGGTGTGCTTTTTGGGTGTGTTTTGTGTATGTGTGTGCCCGTCTCCATGTGTGGGAGCATCATTATTATTTACCTTACACGGTGTATATGTATAATTTTTCTCCATATTTTACATTTTTGTGAGATGCTCACGACAGTCGTCAGTATGTGTGTGTGTGTGTGTGTGTAAAGTGTGGGAGTTTGTTCATATTAGTGTCAGTAATTATGTGAGGCATCATGTTTGTGTCTAGATGTAAGGATGTGTGTGTGGGTGTGTCTGTGGGGGTCTCTGTGTGTGGTGGGGTATGTGTGGGGGTATGGAGAGATATGTATGGGTGGGGATTGTGTGTGGCTGGGGAGATGTGCTTGGGTGGGGGATATGTGTGTGGGTGGGTCTGGATATGTGTGCGTGATGGATTTGTGTGGGAGGATGTGCGGGTGGGTAGGAAAGTGTGTGTGTGTGTGGTAATGAGGGACGTGTGGTTTGTGGGATGTGTGTGTGGGTGATGATGTGTTTGCCGCAAACCAGTCCTGCCTCTTATGATCAACAGTTCCGTAAACATCTACCGCTGTTTTATAAAGAGTTTCCATAAGTTTACTGCTCAGCTTGAGGCTGCTCAGCTTGAGGCGAGCGGTAGCTGATCAGTGACACATGTAGGTGTCTCCAACCGTCAGAGGCAACCCGTGGCGCCCCATGTCTACGCTAATTGACAAGGATGTATAATCCGTAACTGCTGCCTCTCGCTTTGATTCAGAGACCGGTTAAGGCCAGGGGTGGAGTTACACCTCTCCATAGCACAAAGCCTGGGCTATAATATAGAGACCATGTGTTGCCACGCAGCTTGATCTCTCTCTCGATCTGCCTAGTTCACTCAAGAGGAAAGGCAACACCAATATATCTGGAACAAGACAAGCTGCAGAAGCTGCCGTATCAGCAAAGCAATGCCCACACTGTCCGCCTGTAGGAGCTTCGACCCTTGACCAGCTGCCTACCAAGGCTCAGGGCCTGGTCTGCTCTGCCATGACATTTTGTCTTTATGTTGCATTTCCTCGCACCAGGATAAGGCTTGTACAATCCCATTTGCGCTCTTCCGCCCGAAGCCGTTGGCACAATGTGGAGTGTCGGACTTGGTAAGCGCCGCCCAACATTCGGCGCTAACATAAAGCAAGTAGTACCGTCTACTCTCACAAAGCCACGTGTACTGACACGTATATGTATGCAAGTAATGGTCGGTATGTGGTTAGTTTGCTGGTATCTCACACAAGCAACCGCGAATTCTAATCTCTGGTAAGACAAGTGTTTAAACTTTACATATCATAACCATCAACTTCATTATCATTATCGCTTGAGATGACGACGGCGTGCGATCGTGTGCCTCAGCAATAATCTGCTGTGAGTATTCCGTATAACGTTGTCCATTCATTCAGCATTTTCAATGTCATCCCTTTTGCTGTCATTTTTATTGCATCAATGTTATTCTGGTCACTGCCAGGAAGGAAAGTAGTGGCAAACTACCATGTTTAAAGATGCCAAGTTCATCATGATTCGTCAAATCACAGAACGTCACAAATGGAGTATATGTCGTGATAAGTACTTAGTCTCTACTATAGTGTCTTGAGAGATATTACTTCTATAGTGTCGTCCCTGGAGTGAGGGGAATCAACATCCACATTTAAAAAAAATTCAATATCACTATTCTGGAGATATCCACCAGACTCCGTCCACAACACTCCCTCAGTCTAAAGACACCTTCTTCTCACGCTTACTCACCCCTGGATCATGCCCCCTCTCATTCTTCCCCAACATAACATACTTGACAACCCTAGCTTCAACAAATAAATACAAGAAATTTATTAAAGCAAAGAGTATATGTGGGAGAAGTGTGTGTGTGTATATAATGTGTAGAATGTGTGTCGTATATTCTAAGGTGTATATGTAGAAATCAGACCACAAAGCTCCGGATCACAGTCTGATCATCATTGTACGAGTTACACCACATCATCACGGGTCAGTAAACAAACACCTCACCACACGATGCGCCCCTCTTGTTCGATGTTGACTCTCTCCGGTAGCCCTTTGATAACCCAGATACCTGGTCACCAATCACGAATATAGTCTGATATTGATCCGGCAGCGATCACACACCCTGTTAATAAATGTCTATATGGTTCCGAGACATAAACCTTCCTTGTCTAGTGAAAACAAGTAACACTGTTCCCTGGAATAAATGATTCATTCTTACAAGTCCTACCATTTTCACTATTACACTGTTCTCGTTCTTTGAATTAATTCCTATTAATATTTCACAGGTGGTGTGAAAATGTTAAAACACTCTAATGTTATTTCACTTGTAGTGTGAAAAGCAAACACTCTAATGTTATTTCACTTGTAGTGTAAAGTCAAACACTCTAATATTATGTCACTTGTGGTGTGAAATCAAACACTCTAATGTTATGTCACTTGGGGTGTGAAAATCAAACACGATATTGTTCTTACACCCGTGGTGTGAACAGTAACACTCCATTATTTCTTTCACGAGTGGTGTGAAATAATAAACCCCTTTCTCATGGGCCAAATGCACAGGCCACTGAACAGATCTCCTCGTACCAAGTTCTCCATGATACGAACAATTCAGCATCTGTTCTTTGAAAACCCGAGGGGAACCTGTGAAAGAGACACAACAGACTCGGTGAGAGCAATTTGATACTGACTCCTATTAGATGAGTGTAGGCCTACCGTCTTACTCAGATCCATGACAGTGAACCAATTTCTGTCATGTCAGAGGAGCTCATCACCCGGGCCTGAGTTAGGGCAAGACAAGGAAAGACCAATACACAAAGTGTAGAACCCCAGTATACCCCCACTGGAAGATTCCACCATTGGACATTTACCCTTTCCCCCAACCATTCCCAATCACACTTAATATCATCCCCTTTCACTATCCTCAACTAGCTGAGCTAATTTACATCTCACACTAGTTAGTTTAACACTGCGACTGTCTATTGTCGCCGACACTGTTTTTATACTTGACTACAAAGCAATCACTACGTTAAAGTTCTAAACTCTGACTATCATTTTACTATTCTACATTATTAACATTTAAATGCTAAGTATAGATACCCTATGAATTCCTAACTCACAATCCGAATTGAATCTCCAATTTGCCATGAAAGACACATGTTTTTTCTTTCCAAATACACTGATAGTAAACATGCGGGATTCTTTTCACTACGAGCACTGAGCTATTCAACACGTTAGCCTAGGTCAACTTTATTGTGCACTCTCCCGACAACAAGTCTGTTTTCATACAGTCTGGGATTGTCCTCGAGACGTCATTCTCCTGTCAACAACATGTGGCAACCGAATCACGGCGGCGCTTTTCCTTTCATCTTGAGTCTTGTCCAAGACAACCGGGAAACTCTTTTCCCGTTTCTCCGGGGAATCCTCAAAGACTAGCGGTGCCTTTGATCCGACGGGAATGTCCCCACTAGTTGCAAACAATTTGTAAGTTTGAGTATAGCCTGCCGCTGTTGTTTTATCATCTTTTAGTGAATTATAGTGGTTTGGTGACAGTATAGCAACACTGAAATTGGCAACATGAAATGTTCGTACTTCAAGCGCAGATGGAAGTTTGGGTAAAATCAAACAAGAAATGGAAAGAGAGAATATTAATTTTTGAGGTATGCGACTAACGAGATGCAGAGGGACATGGATTAAGACATGGGAATATTCTAAGACGATATATTCTGGAAGAGAGGAACGGCAAAGAGGTGTAGCAATTTTCATGGATCTGTAACACATCAAAATCTTATTAAAAGATATTGGGAGGTGTCAGACAGGCTTCTAATGGTAAAGTTAATCGGCATACCATTTAACATAAACGTGGGACGCAGAGGTGTTTCCAAGGCACCAGGGCCGGGTTATATACTGGCCAAGACCCACTGACGCGTCTTCGTCGAGCGTCCTGGGCAAGAGGTCCCTTCGGGGTCCTGGCTAAAGTCAGTAGGATCGCCGATTCCTCCGAAGTCGGAGAGTGTCTGCCTGTACGGCGACGAACCACCAGTCTGCACACCAATAAGCCAGACATGGGACAACGGATACTCACGCAAACCTCCTGTATGACATCACACTGATGTTGGACAACAGGATGCCTTCATCCGACATACAGGATTTCGCGTTGGAGCTCAAGCCATCGAACACAAGCAAGCAAGCAACATAAATGTCATTCAAATGTATGCCCAAACAGGAGAGAACATAGGAGGAATTTTTTAATGACATGGAGAATGCTTTGAAGAAATGGAAACATTAAGAAATAAACATTATAATGGGATACGTTAATGCTAAAGTAGGAAATCAAGAGGATGAATGCATAGTAGGCAAACATGGTTTGGGAGAATGAAGTGAAACTTGTAGAATTGTCAAAAAAGCATGAATTGATTATCGGAAAAACCTGGTTTAAGCAACATCCAAGAAGATTATGGACATGAAAGATTCCTGTCAGGAGGTTTAGAAACCCGATTGATTACATCATGATTAGCAGAATGTTTCGAAATGCGTTAACAGTCGAAAAAAAAACAGTTCCAACTGCAGACTGTTACAGTGATCACAGATTGATTATAGGCATATTAAAAGTAAAGTTAAAGAAAGTCAAATATACACCAGGAAACACTAAATTTGATCTGTGTATATTGAAAATTGACAAGAAACTGCTACACAATTTCAACATAAAAGTAAAGAGCAGATTTGATTATATTTTCTGATCTAGAGATCTAAATGAATGGCTAATAGGAAATGTTGAAGATTTCAATCAGTGTAGCTGCAGAAACAAGTCCCAAAATAAAAATTAAAAAAGGTAGGTCGTATAAATTGAATGACTGAAGAAATGTTATGACTAACGGAAACAAGAAGGCACAGCAGAAATAAGCCTAACAACTATACTGTTCAAAAAAAAAAAAAAAGACACGCAATATTTGGGGTGTTACTATTGTAACAGATATTCGCTGATTGGGCATCAGTCAACCTATCGACTGTGTCCACCTGGTCAGTAACTTCTCGTGGTTACCTGAATTGTACTCACCTCGTGATTCGTGAGGTCATGAAAGAGGTCACGGTCAGAACAACATTTTTGACAATAACTCGTGACAGGTTCATGATAATCCCGTGAAACTTTCTGAACACAAAACTCTCTGACCATTATCATAATCTCCCTGCCAGGTCTGCCGCGTCGTCTTCGAGGGCGCCTGGCAATTACGGCCCAACTGTGAACGCCACTAACCACGCGATGCTAGAGTTGGTCAGTCAGTGCAGGCGTGGGACATCAAGTCCACGCAGGGACACCACCCCGAATAGCGGGAACTCACGGCGAGTTAGCGACAGACGGCTTGGGACTGTTGCACTGGACAGACAGTTTGAATGGAGCTAGTGCGTATTGTGTGTTTGAACGTGAATAGATAGAAAGCCTGTATGAGCATTATGAGACTGTGCGCCTGGGTTGTGGGATTATAAGTTGTATAGCATTTGTATATCTATTGTATATTTATTGCTTATACTACGACATCGCTATTGTAATGGCACGATGCTTGTAATGGTTGTGATGAGTGAGCAGCGTGAATAAAGTGTTTGATTTGTAGTTGTAGCGTGTCACGTCAAGTCATTCTGTGACCGTGTTTTGTATCGCACTTGTCCAAGAATACGAGCATGTGTACTTGCTGAATGCAAGATCCTGACACCATATTATTGAATGCTTATACAACACTGACGCTCCTCGAATAAAGTCAGTTGAAAATTCAATGCGCAAGTATGGCTCATCTCACTACAAAACAACGACTTATAATCATTGGACGTTTACAGGCTGGACAGTCACAAAGTGTAGTAACCAGAGAATTTAATGTGGTTCTCATCTCATCTCATCTCATTATGTTCCTCTTGTACCTTGCGGTGTTGAGGTGAAGTATAAACAGCCGGAGAGTGTCCGCTTATGGGCTTCATGTATCGAGATTCCCATGGACTCTGTTATTCCCTGCGTCCATCGTTTACGTGGTCGGCCTCTTCCTCTGCTTCCTCTGGTCTGTACATCATTGCTTGTTGTGGTATACTTTTAGCTGGTAACCTACTTGAATGGCCAAACCATTTGACTTGCTGCCTTCTAATAAAATCTAGTGCATCTATAACCCAAACGTTAGTCCTGATTTCTTTATTTCTGATCTTATCTCTTCTTGAGACATTGAGTATTCTTCTCAGGAATCTCATTTCTGTTGTGATTTTTCTTTTCTCTTTTTCTGTCATTATCCGGGGGGGGGGGGCGCATTGGTAACATAGATTTGGTAGGAAAATTGCGTTTAGTAGTTATTGATACATGTTTGTTCTTTAGTATTCGTGCAAGTCAGGTCTTAGTCAGATATGACTGAGCTACCGTATAACAATACACTGTACTACCCGCTTTCTGTCAGCGCCGAACGTTGGGCGGTGCTTACCAAACCCGACACATCATATTGTGCCAACGGCTTCGGGTGGAAGAGCGCAATTGGGAGGGTACAAGCCTTACCCTGGTGCGAGGAAATGCACGCTAAAGACAAAATGTCATGGCAGGGCAGACCAGGCCCTAAGCCTTGGTTGGCGGCTGGTCTAGGATCGAAGCTCCAACAGGCGGACAGTTAGAGCATTGCTTTGCTGATCCGGTAGCTTCTGCAGCTTGTCTTGTTCCAGATGTAGGGGTGTTACCTTTCCTCTGGAGTGAACTAGGCAGGCCGAGAGAGGGATCATGGTGCATGGGCAACACATGATCTCTATATTTTAGCCCAGGCTTTGTGCTATGGAGAGGCAATAACTCCATCCCTGGTCTTAACTGGTCTCGGAATCAAAGCGAGAGGCAACTGTTACGGGTTATAAGTCCCTGTCAATTGGCGTAGGCATGGAGCGCCACGCGTTGCCTCTGACGGTGGGAGACACCTACAGGTGTCACTGATCAGCTACCGCCCGCCTCAAGCTGGGCAGCGCCCGACCAATTGGGTGCTGATCCGCTACAGCCTGCCTGCTTCAAAGGGTGCTTGGGGCTAGGACAAAATCTGAATCGCAGGCTTTAAAACCAATGCACCAGGTACAAATAAAAATAAAAATAGAATCCTCAAGCTACGGCTTGCAACCTGGAACGTGAGAACCATGTGTCCAGGATTTTCCACTGACTTGACCAATATTGACGATGTGAGAAAAACGGCTGTGATTGATGACGAACTCAATCGTCTTAACATTGATATTGCTGGCCTGCAGGAGACTCGCCTCGCTGAGGAAGGGTCACTCAGGGAAAACAATTATACCTATTTTTGGAAGGGTAGAGGGCAGGCAGAAAAAAGGCAACACGGTGTGGGCTTTGCAGTGAAGAATTCGCTACTGGGAATGATTGAAATTCCAGCAGGAGGAAATGAAAGAATATTATCCCTGCGCTTGGTAACATCTTGTGGTTTTGCCACCATTATTACTGCATATGCACCGACACTCGATTCCTATGATGATGTGAAGGATTCGTTCTATGAGGAATTAGACTCCGTGATCAAGGCAGTTCCAAAATCTGACAACATTTATATGCTCGGTGATATCAATGCTCGTGTGGGCAAGGACTCGAATTCATGGCCAGTGTGCCTTGGAAAATTCAACATCAGTCGCATGAATGAAAATGGGCAAAGGCTGCTGGAGCATTGCACCAGTAATGACCTATGTATTACAAACCCCTTCTTTAAAACAAAAGAGCTGCATAAGGCCACATGGAAACATCCAAGATCCGGCCATTGGCACCAGCTGGACTTCATCATCACACGGAGACATCATCTGAACCATATATCATGGACTCGAAGTTACCACAGTGCTGACTGTAATACGGATCATTCTTTGGTTGTTGCAAGGGTTAGACTGAGACCAAAGAGAATCTACACAGCTAAACACAAATCTAGCCCCAGGATTAATATTATTAACACTCGCAATCCTGAAAAGTGCTTTCAGCTTCAACAGCAACTTGAAGACGATTTCACTGATACACCAGAAAATTGTACAGTAAATGAAAAATGGGGTCAACTTAAGGAAACTCTTTATAAAAGCGCCGTAGAGGTTTACGGCACTGTGGATTATAAGAGGCAGGACTGGTTTGCGGCAAACAGCCAGACTCTGCAGCCCTTGATTGATAAGAAGATGATAGCTCTCTTAAGAAACAAGGAAAGTCCAACGCGTAACACTCTGAGTGAGCTAAGGCAATCTAGGAAGGATGTACAAAAGGCTGCCAGGCAGTGTGCGAATGATTATTGGATCAAGTTATGTGAGTCCATTCAAATCCCAAGTGATAAGGGAAACATAAGAAGCATGTATGAAGGAATAAAGAAAGCCTGTGGTCCAGTGATCAAAAGAAGCGCACCATTGAAAACCTTGACTGGAGAAATCATCACTGATAAGAAACAGCAGATGGACAGATGGGTAGAGCACTATTTGGAGCTTTACTCAAGTGAGACCAAATTAGCGGATGATGCCCTCAACGCCATAGAAGCTCTACCAACACTTGACCACCTGGACACACTTCCCACCATAACAGAAGTTTTAAAAAAATTTTGTTGCGTATCCCTTAATGCTATCCGCAATAACCCGAAAACTGTATATGCATTTTATATGGACCTCATCCATCCCAATTTTCATGGCTCTTCCAACTGAGCTCCTCTTAGATCATAGTCACTTCAGGTTGTAATGCTATCCGCAATAATACGAAGACAATATCAACATGTCCATTCGTTATGGACCTCACCTCTTAAAACACCAAATATCATGGCTCTACCAACTGAACGTCACTTAGCTTATGGTCACTTTAAGTTGTAATGCTATCCACAATAACCTGAAGATAATACCAACATGTCCATTTGTTATGGACTTCACCTCTCAAACCACCAAATATCATGGCTTTACCAACTGAATTTCACTTCAGCTAATATGATTTCTCTACTCTTTCACGAAGTCAACTCAACGAGAATGACAATTGCAACACACTACACCGAAAATAAAACCAATATAACAGTATTTTGAAACAGATTCGTAAACAGCGAATCAATTGTAAACAACTGATCAACGATAAAATAATACCGAATAAATTCTCTCTCAGTTCTGTCGCTTTTACGGACAGTGTACCCCACAAATATGCAAATTATATATACAACGATCAGCCAAGACAATAATGGCAACATGGCAATGCCAACGTTGTATGATTCCAAACGTGAATCGTCAATAGACAATATATCAAGGCACACCACATGCCCCTATTTCTGTCGCTTATACGGACAGGGTACCCCACATATATACAAATAACAGACAACAGCCTAATCATATATTAATTGTATAAATTACCAAGTCACTCAAAGAAAAAAAGAAAACAAAATATCAAAGAAAGTTACCAACAAAAGTGACCATTCCCATCACGTTTATCATGCTCCCGAAGATTCCTTGAAATTTCGTCAATGCATGATTAACAACTACCATACTTCCACCCTCAATCACGCATTCTCGCAACCCAACTCACCCATTTTCCCGACGCAAGATACGATCCAAACAGATACTCACTCCTACAGTCCTCACACTTCAATTATTCCAGTTAAAATCGTTCCCTCTTAACTCACTCACACGCAGTCGGTTAGTCTCACGGTATACCCAATTCCTCATCATTTTCCGTTAACTACTCCTCTTTCAACTAACACATTTACTCAGGCTCATCTATTTCCTCTTAACATCCGTCTTCTATTCTACCATTCTACACTACCTCTACGTTTCTTTAAATTACTCCTCAACAATGTCAAATTACTTTGGTATAGCTTACCCCCTATATTAGCCATAACGTTGCGGGCTTGCTCGTCACTGTTATCAAAGCAAGAACTTGAAACGTCGTCTCCCGTAGTGGTATTTCTTTTTGCCCCTGTTCCCTCATCCATTTCTTGTTCTTCTGAATCTGTAGCACTGGCCTCTAAATTCTTCTGTTCGCAATCTAATCTAGTTTTTCTGTCTTGATTCCTCAAAAGTCTTTCCAGGACAGGGATAGACTCATCACTGGAGGAATTATTTCTAATTCTTCTCATTCTTTTGATTTCCCTCTCCTTCTGTCTATCTAGTTTCCACTTTAATGCTTGCCTGGTGTTCCTATAGGAAGCATCTAATTCTTCAACCGAGTCTCTAAGACCACTACTGGATATGTTATGTTCTATGGTGACTTGTCTACCTCATTTCCATCTTCTATGAGGGTGGTGGGCGGTCTCGGTACCGACTGTTCGTACGGGTCGTTATACACTTCTGACATCGTTCGTTCAGGTCCAGTGACCTTCTCTGATTCGGTAGGAATCACATATTTAGTTCGCCTATTAAATTGCCCTTCCGAATGAATGTTTTCAGCGTTATTTTCATCGCCTCTTCTCAAATGCTGGACATGCACACGCGCAGTATGCCCCGTGATTTGATTCTTGATGAAATATGAGACGGGACCTAATCTATCTAAAATATAATAGCCTGGAACCCAATGGTTATCGAATTTAGAACCTCTTCTATGTTTCTTATAGTACACTCTATCTCAAACTTTAAATTCATGTAATTGCGCATTGCGATCCGCATATTTCTTCCGTCTCGCACTAGCTTTATTCACGTTCCTTCTCAATCTCACATGCGCCTTATGCATCTCTTGTAAGATTATTTCGTGGAATTCCTCTCCCATGTATTTCCGTTTAGGTTTCAGCAAATTATCGATGGGTAATATAGGTTCCCTCCCATACACTAAATAGAATGGTGAAAAATTAGTACTTTCATTGTGGTTTGTCCGTATCGCTCCCAAAGCAGGTCCCAAATATAAATCCCAATCTCTACTATGTTCTTCTACATTTTTTGACAAGATGTTATACAATGTCCGATGCTGCCTCTCATTTTTCGCGTTCGAGCAAGGATGATAAAAAGAAGTTCTGATGTGATAGATATTCATTTCACGCATTAATTTTTGAAATTTCTTATTCACAAATTCATTTCCATTATCAGTGAGAACTGTCTGTGGACACCCGAATCGCGGTACATATTCTTGCAAAAATATGTTGACAATGGAATCTGCACTTTTATCAGGAACATGATACACCCCTCCATTTAATTGCTGTGATTCTTCTCCACTCCTCAATCTTCTCCGTACAAAACAACACCATTTGAGCTATACCAGCCCCCCCCCCCCCCCCCCACTCCATATACCACTTGCTGTGATACTACAAAATAATCCCGTCTATTTTAGACAGAAGCACATATAAAACCTTGAATTGCTGAAACCGCAATTTATCGAGAAAACTAACACAAGGTAACCCAATCCTCTCATATACTCTACTGTTGTAATTTCCCATCATACTCTCAATCATAGCTCTTTCTAACTGTTCACCACTTTAATTAATCTCCTCAATTGCCAGTCATACTAATTTGATACTCAGAATTCAAACACTAACTAAATGTATATAAATCCAGAACACAATCGACAATGGCAAAGCTAGGCTAACACAACTTCAATTGCAAAAATTCTGAGTGTCAAATCCTTTCACTCTCTTGAATTCATACCAAAGACACGGTGTACAACTAACTAATACTCCGACACACAAGACGCAAAACGTACCTCCTCACCATGTAGGATCTAAACAATTAAGGAGGGCTCACTCTCACATTCCTCCCACACGCATCGATCTGACATATAATGAAAAGCTCGGTCCCAGAGTCATTCCACAACCAGCTGTCTCACATATCAGACACCAACCCCTCCATCTATTCTTACTGTATCTGTTAATTCTTATTTACATATAACCATGGCTGTATGGATTTCATGCGACTTCTACAGCTATCCATTGCTTCAGCCCTACACTGTTGTTGCGTTCTACCTTACACCAAACACACATCCTTCTTTTTGCGGGTATCTTTCTCTCTCACCTTTGGTATTCGTCTCCTAGCTTTCACTACTTTTCTGTCATATATATTTTCATCTTCCTCTGAAGAGTCACTAAATAAAAGCCTACTAGCTTGCCTATCATCTATAATGCCATATGAAGAACTAACTCCTCTCAAATCAGAGCTTGCACGTTTTGTATTCTTCCTGTTCTTGCTCGTTCTTTTTAAACCCCTGTCAGGTAGGTATTCCATATCACAATTTGAGAGGTCTGAAAATTCCGATTCTAAGGACGATTCAGATTCTTCTGCTCCGTATCCCTCGTATACGAGCAAACTTTTTCAATTTTTTTGCTCTAACATTCTTTCTAATTTTCTTTCTGGTGCCCCTCGTCTCTATCTGCTTGTCCTTCGTGCGGTAGGTCTCCATACCTTTACCTGTAACTACCTTCCTCAATTTCACTTGAACCTGTTCAGTCATTCCTGTCGAGCTTGTCTGACTTCTTCTTTTTGTATCCCTGGTTGGTGGTAATGAAGCTTTCTCCTCTTCCCTATCTACGATCAACTGAGTGCTCTTCTCTACTGTACTACATATCTGCGTCTGGGTCTCTTAGTCCACTTTTTCATCTAATGGGGCCTCCTTATCCTGTCTGATAGTAAAAACGGAATTCACTTGGTGATGACCACCCAAAGTTCAGTCTGCATATTCTGCTCTACCACCCAATTTCACGAGTTCATATTTCAACTGCCGCACTTGAAACCAATTTTCTCTTAAAATCCTCGCGTCCTTGCTAGTTGACGGCCAACTCCATCTTCTCTTATTAAATTTCCTCTGATAACTGCTGACCTGTGACTTTTTATTTTGTTTCTCTACTTGTCCTCGCCTCTCGTTCATATATGATTTCCTAACTATACTATTAACTGCCCTATTATTCTTGTCGTATTGTTGGTTACTATCATGAACCTGCTGACATCCGCTAAACCCTCTCACACCATGACTTCTTACACCCTTTCCATACGCCGCTCTTCCAAACGTCTGCTCCTTCAACCAGTCCAACATACACGCAATTCTATGTACAGAGACGTCCTGTTGTTTCATTATCATATCTAATCTGGTTCCATATGTTGCTGTATGTAGCCGGGGCGCAATGTTGGGGTGAGCGCCAAACATTGCTTACATACCCCAATGACTCGTTAATACATAACCTATGCAGCAAACGTCCAACTCCTGGTCTTCACGTGGCGGAACTGTTTAAACTAACAGGAGAAGGAGCGACGGCGAGTTTCTGGCGCCGGAAAATAACCAGTATGCTCTAGATGTGTATGCACGTATATGCATACGCAGACACGTGTGTGCGCGCGTACACATCTACACTAGCTCTAGCAAAGAAAGGTGCTGAAGACGAAGGCAACCAGCCAAGAGGCGCACCAGAAATCAGGAGGCCACGCAATCACGCAAAATGGAATATGTCGACTACTGCTAAATGTTATGGTGCTCGCCCTGCTTTGGACCACCAGGAAGGTGCAGTGCCGGGCCCTATGTCTCGAAAGGGTCCAACCACATCTATTGGAGGTCCTTCTCAGATGTCCTGTGGAGCCAGAGGACATGAGAATAGGACGGCTGGCCATACTAATCGAAGACTTAAAATAATGCACTGGAATGCGGAGGAAGTCAGCAACAAAAAAATAGAATTATAAAACATCTTAGACCAAGAAAAAGTAAGCATATGTTGCTTGCAAGAAACTCACCTCAACGAAAATATAGCCTTCAAAATCAGAGGCTACCAGTGTTACCGATCTGACCGAAAGGACAGGCAAAAAGGTGGGATACTGACCCTTGTAAAGAAATAACATCATTGCTTCCCAAATCGAAGTCTACATGAAAGGGGCTGAGTATCGGACGCTTAAACTTAAGACAGGTAATATAGACCTACATCTGATCAATTACTACTGTCCAAGTGACCGCCCACAGGCACTGGACGCACTACCATTAAAAGAAAAAATGATTGTGTGTGACGATTTCAACAGCCACTCGCAGAGCTGGGGCTATGATCACATGGACCAGAGAGAAGAGAGACTGGAAGACTGGCATGATGAGAATAGATTCATCTTGATTAACAAGCCGTCCGACCCACATACTTTCTACTCGAGATCATGGTACACTACAACTACACCTGATCTGGCTTTTCATTCACCAGACCTGGAGTGGAACATTACACGAATTGTTGGGAAACAACTTGGTGGCAGTGACCATTGGCCAGTCATTCTAACCGTAGAAAATGAGCTTATAAGTGAAAGCAGCACCCTCTCGAGGTGGAACTACAAGAAAGCAGACTGGGCAATGTACAAACATCGCACCAGCATACTGGTTAGAAACCTGAACACTGAGAAAGACATAAATAAAGTAGTTGAAGAGTTTGGGAAATGTATGCTACAGGCAGCGCGAGAAACAGTGCCAAGAGGAGCCCGTAAACAATATAAACCCTACTGGAGTAGTGAACTGGAACACTTGCATAACTATGTGGAAGTGTGTAGAAAGCAAGCAGAGGCCACACCAAGCCAAGAGCACCACAATAAATTCCAGCACGCAAAAGCCAAATTTCAAAGGGCCAAGCTGCAGGCTAGACGGAAAAGCTGGCACTAGAAAACGGAGTCTCTGAACTTTGAAAGAGACACAAGGAAATTGTGGAAGCTAATAAAACAACTTAACGATGAGGGCACAGGGAGAAACTCAAAAATTGCACTACATAGTGATGGAAACATCTTAACAAGAAAGCAAGCAGCTGACCATTTTGCGGACTCATTCGCACAAGATAACAATATCACAATTAGTCCAAAGAAACAACAAGAGATTCGAGAGAAACGACAACATACAGGACAGAAGGATATAGTACGCGAGGTTCTGGAGGCACCCATCACAATCAGCGAACTGGAGCTAGCCATATCAAAACTGAAAATGAGAAAGTCACCAGGAGCTGATGGTATCTCCAATGAAATTATCAGGAACCTAGGAACAGAGGCCAAAGCAAAGCTGTTGCAGATCTTCAATAACAGCTGGACCTTAGGCAGTGTTCCACAAGCCTGGAGAGAAGCAATCATGATACACCTCCTAAAATTAGGGAAAGATGGTTCCATTGCCTCTAGCTACAGACCAATTAGCCTCACCAGTTGTCTCTGAAAAACACTGGAGCGCATCATCAATCACAGACTGCAGTGGTACATTGAAAGTAAAAACACCCTTGTGCCACAGCAGGCTGGCTTTAGGCAGTGCTGCTCTACGGAAGATCAGACAACCTACCTCTCTCAAGAAATTGAGGATGCATTCCAAGAGAAGAAGCTGGTGCTTGCGACATGGATAGATCTGAAGAAAGCCTTTGACAAAGTCTGGAAAGAAGGTCTGATGAAGAAACTGAGAAACTGCAAAGTCAATGGAAGAATGTACAAATGGGTAAAAGCATACTTGCACAACAGAAGAGCCCGAGTACAAATAGACGGACTCAAGAGCAAGAAAGTACTACTGCCTCACTGTGTTCCCCAGGGCGGAGTCTTGTCCCCCACATTTTTTCTAATCTTCATCAATGATCTTGTTGCTAATCTACCGCATGGAATTAAAGCGACAATGATCGCCGATGACCTGGTTCTATGGAGCTCAAATGAACATGCATCAGTGCCACCAAATTGCTACAAAGAGCTGTAGATACATTTGCTGCATGGGCAAATAGATGGTATATCAGCATAAACACTGACAAGTGCAGCACCACTCTATTTACCCTCTATTCAAAACAAAAGGCAGGGATCATCCAGATAAATGGAACACCCCTAAGAGAAGATAAAGGACCAACATACCTTGGAGTATTATTTGATGGCAGGCTGACATGGAGAAAGAACATCAACAAAGCAGTAGCAAAAGCGTGAAGGAAAATAGCCATCCTGAGAAAGCTAAGTGGAACCACATGGGGAGCCAGTGGGAAAATACTTAGCAAAGTTTACCAACAGAGCATACGACCACACCTGGAATATGGGTCAACTGCGTGGTGTTCAGCATCAAAAACCACACTACAAGGGCTGGACAAGGTGCAAAATCAAACACTTAGAGTCACCACAGGAGGGATTAGATCAACCCCTATAGTGGAAATGGAGAAGATGGGGAAAACACAAGCACTGAGTGAGCGCAGAGACACGAAAACGCTAATACAAGCAGAAAAGTTCCACATCTTACCAGGCCACCCTATGAAGAACAGATTTGAAAACCTAGCTATGGGGCGGTTTAAAAGAAGTAGTTTTATCCAGCAGGCCAAACGACTCTGCAGAGAAACCACCGATTTGCTCAAAGTTGGTATCCCCCTAAAAACTATTCCAGAGCGAAATCCATGGAAAGATGAGCATAGACTATCGTTACAAATCCAGACAAAAGTGAGAGGAATATTTGGCAAGGAAGAACAGAACTGCGTGCAGCGCAGAACAGCCCCTCTCAGCTTCCTTGATGAAGAATACCCACAGGACCTCAGGATCCGAGCCTACACAAATGGGTCGGCACAAAATGCTGTTCGAAATGGAGGAACGGGAGTGTACATAGAATACCCAAATAATACTAGGGACACAGCCAGAATACCGACAGGAAAGTACTGCCATAACTATGATGCTGAAATTGAGGCAATCAAGATTGTAACAGAGAAATTAATAAATACCAGCAATGGTACACAACCTGTGGTGCTACTGACAGATGCAAAATCAGTACTCGAGGCGCTCCTGTCTGGGAAATTGCCAGTACTAAGGACACTACTAACTGAACTTAGCAGTCAGCATAAGGTCACCATACAGTGGATACCATCCCACTGTGGAGTACCCGGAAACGACAGAGTTGATAAATTGGCTAAGGAAGGAGCCAAAGAAGAACAGCCTGATGTGCCCGTTACATACCACCAAAAGAAAAGAATGATCAAATCAGTCATAAAGCCACAAAATCCTGCTCAAGATGACTACCACGTTATCGACAGACCAGAACAAGTCATTATTCTCCGCCTCAGAACAGGGCACAATAGATTACGCAACCACATGTATACAAAATTCAAGATTGGTGAAACAGCCATGTGCACATGTGGATTGGCCTCGCAGACAGCAGAGCACATACTCCAAGACTGCCCAAAATATAACATATCTAGGCAAACCTTGTCTCTCTAGGCCAAGACAGTAAAAGATAAACTCTATGGACCACTGTGTGAACTGAAAAAGACAGTTAAATTCATACAAGAGACAACATTGCAGATATAGACATATTTCAAGCGAACGAAAGAAAAAGAAGAATATCTAATCTATCGATAGCTCTCCCCATGCTTCCTAATACTTGTCCCAGAGAGACATCCTCTGTATCCATTACAACCACAGTAATTAACACAATAACTTGTGTTATATAACAACCAAAGTTTTAAAGTAAAATTTACAAACCCAGTACGCTGGTTCGCTGGTACTGCTCTATGAAGACTGTCCTAGTTCGAATCCCTTCAGTGACCGAGTGGTGCAGAGCGATGCCTTTGATCAGGCAATGATGCGAATTCCGATAAATGTAGCACCATGCCCTTGGTTAGACGATGATGCGCATTCTGACAAGTGCCACACGATGCCCTTGGTTAGGCAATGATGCGAGTTCTGACGAATGTAGCACGATGCCCTTGGTTAGGCGATGATGCGAACTCTGATAAGTGCCACACGATGCCCTTGGTTAGGCAATGATGCGAATTCTGATGAGTGCCACACGATGCCCTTGGTTAGGCAATGATGCGAGTTCTGAAGAATGTAGCACGATGCCATTGGCTAGGCGGCTCTGACAATGTGAAGAAAACGCACCTGACGCCCTTGGTTAGGCGGCTCCGACGATGTTGAGACAACGTGACATGACGCCCTTGGTTAGGCGACTCTGACGATGTGAAGAAAACGTAACATGACTTTCTTGGTTAGGCAGCTCTGACGATGTGAAGAAAACGTGACATGACGCCCTTGGCTAGGCGGCTCTGACAATGTGAAGAACACGCACCTGACGCCCTTGGTTAGGCGGCTCTGACAATGTGAAGAACACGCACCTGACGCCCTTGGTTAGGCGGCTCTGACAATGTGAAGAAAACGTGACATGACGCCCTTGGCAAGACGGCTCTGACAATGTGAAGAACACGCACCTGACGCCCTTGGTTAGGCGGCTCTGACAATGTGAAGAACACGCACCTGACGCCCTTGGTTAGGCGGCTCTGACGATGTGAAGAAAACGTGACATGACGCCCTTGGCTAGGCGGCTCTGACAATGTGAAGAACACGCACCTGACGCCCTTGGTTAGGCGGCTCTGACAATGTGAAGAACACGCACCTGACGCCCTTGGTTAGGCGGCTCTGACAATGTGAAGAACACGCACCTGACGCCCTTGGTTAGGCGGCTCTGACAATGTGAAGAACACGCACCTGACGCCCTTGGTTAGGCGGCTCTGACAATGTGAAGAACACGCACCTGACGCCCTTGGTTAAGCAGCTCTGACAATGTGAAGAAAACGTGACATGACGCCCTTGGCTAGGCGGCTCTGACAATGTTGAGACAACGTGACATGACGCCCTTGGTTAGGCAATGATGCGAGTTCTGACGAATGTAGCACGATGCCTTTGGTTAGGCGATGATGCGACTTCTGTTGAGTGCCACACGATGCCCTTGGTTAGGCAATGATGCGAGTTCTGATGCGTGCCACACGATGCCCTTGGTTAGGCAATGAGGCGAGTTCTGATGAATGTAGCCCGCTAGCAATGGGTCTCATAGCAACCATAAGCCCTGTTCAACGTCTCCTTTAGCCAAAGCAACCCAGGTTCAAAATCCTGAAAGAGGGGCAACAATTCGACCACACTCTTTGGCAGTGTCGCCATTAAGTATGGCTTACCGCCGCAGAGGTGTCTACGGTGGCCAGATCACACAGCAGTTTGTCAGATGGCGACATGGTACTCCAGCGTTGTGAACAATGATCAATGTAACTCCAAGTCAAAAATACCAACTCATAATCGTTGAAACGCGCCGAGGCTAAAGTCGACAATGCAATGAAAAGAAACAGCTTCCATCAAGTTTCGCCTCGAAGTTAATTAAAGGTACTTTCGGGTTATAGTTCCACATAGTAGTCTGGTCATACAAAAATTGAGATTCATCCATTACAAGTTACGTTATGAAAATCGAAAGGATATTCGCATATCTATTCTAGAGTTTATCTCATACGAGTCACATCCAAAGATGTAGACCATTATTCCTCATCATCTCTGTACAGGGTACGAAAATACATGCCTGGTGTTACCATTTCTTTCTGAAAATCAAAATACGTCTTTCTCCTTTCTAGTCCGGATGGCTTCTGTCTCGTAGGTTGGTTGTTGTCAACCCACGTCATCGCCATCACCTCATCAAGCTATGGTGCTTGACCGTACACTTGACCGCTTATAAATACATTGCACAGTATGGCAATTAATTACTATTTCAATTCCCGAACTTGGCCATGACTTTTTTTTTTCCCTGACCGTTAGCCGTATAATCGCTATAACAGTTACACTGTTATATGTGGGTATTGATTTAACCTGGATAAGGTTCAATAATAGAGAAAGTGCTTATGTCCTTTATCTCAGTTTTGTTAACAGAACTCTAAGAGTGGAGTGCCTGATCTGGTAAACAGTCTTGTCTATATTACATTACAAATGGTTTTTTTTAAATGGTTACAGATCCAGATTAAGCGTGCGTCCTTATAGTTTAATGGAAGATCGTCACTTTAGGCGTATGTTTTATCAGGATTACCTTTTATTAAGACATTCTGCATTAATAAGAGCGAATACAATATGTTAAAGACCCCCAATGTTATCTCCTATACGGATCATATGAAGAAGGTTAAATAAAGTGCTTAAGAAGGTCTTTATCATGTCACTTGATGCTAATATTTCAACGTCAACTTTCATATATCCCTAGTGGGGATTCATGTTAAAGCGTAGGATACCAGGAATATCTTAGGGCCTGATAGATAGGAACACTCGGTTCACCTGCCGTGTTTCAATTACAATAAATTGATCAAACAATAGTATTTCGATTGAAACAATACAAAGTTCTAAAGGCCTACATTACACACTGTGGATCTAGGCCAAGCGGACAGCTATAATTGACGGAACTCTCCTTCCGAATGGGAGAGCAGACATGCATCGATATTTTTAGTAGGCTTCACCGAGAAGAACACTCGGCTTTCATTGTGTACAACGACTTGTATGTAAAATTGTTATATTACTTCCTTATTTCCATGACCTCAGAAATAGACCTCCTGGTAGGTTATGCGTACTGGGAGCATTAAATTATTTCTACGTTTCTGGCGTGTCTTATCTGTCCATGGTTAGATGTGGAACTATAGTCTGTCTACTTTTGTCTGCCCCAATATAAAATTCCATATCTCAGTAACCAACTGAGGGAAAATTATGAGATTTAGCATATAACCTTAACATTATGTCCACCCAACAAAACCAAAATTTTGTTCTGGAGATTGTACAGCAGACTTCAATATTTGTTTATATGTGGTATATAATTTACGGGTCACAGATTAAGTCCATAATATTTCATGTATTACACCTTCAACCAGACACATCCGCGCTTTTTGAAAAATTATCTCGTGGTTCACGTTATGGCACCAACGGCGCGCAGTTAAATGGGATTTTTCAGAGGTGTTGTCAATGTGGGTTCTTTCATGAAACGTGATTATATAAATAAATATATAAATAAATCTTACCATTAATATAATAATAATAGTTGATATTTGAATGTGTGAATATTGTTCAATGGGATTGAATGTGAAATTTTGTACACTTCAAAGCATCGATATGAAGTTGTACGCATATTTTTGTCAAGAAGCTGATAGCAGGAAACTGTTTCATACTGTTACAAACCCCGAAAAAAGAAAAGTGCATGCATTGGGTTTGAGTAAACGGTCATTTCGTCGATGGGTTCAAGAATCTGGAATGAAACAAACACGCGATAAGCAACCGGTAGGTAGAAAGGCAATTGTAGACAGCTTTGACAAGGATGTCATCAGACGAGTTATTATAAAAATGATGGATGCCAAAGAAACAGTGAGTGTAAGAAAATTTAGGGTTTTGTTGAGAAAGGACAATAACATAGAGCTATCCAAAACAACTTTGTGGAAAATTATAAGGACATTAGGCTGCACTTTTAGAAAGTACAAGGGAGGTAGAAATATCCTTTGCGAGCAACCGCATTTAGGAGCCATGAGAAGCAGATACCTACGTGAAATAAGGGAAATGCGCAAAGCAAATTATGACATAGTGTATTTGGATGAAACGTGGATCAATGCGCACCACACAAGTGACAAGGAATGGCAATCAGTGGATGGAAAGATAAAACGTAATGTGCCCAGTAGTAAAGGACAGCGTTTGGTCATAGCCCAAGCTGGTAGTACTCATAATGGCTTACTACAGAATGCTGGGCTCGTGTTCGTATCAAAGCATACAGACAATGGGGATTATCATAATGAGATGAATGGTAATGTATTTAGAGATTGGCTCGAGAATACAGTACTTCCATCTCTTGATAGACCGTCTTATCTAATCATGGACAATGCATCATATCACAATGTTGTTGCCCAAGAAGACAATATACCTACGGCATCGAGCACAAAGGAAGCAATAGAAATATGGCTCCGAAGGGAAAATATACCATTTCCAGAAACATATTTCAAGCTACAGTTGTTGTCCCTTGTAAAACAGACGCAAAAAAGCAAGAAATTTCAAATTGACAAGTTGATAGAAGAGCATGGCCATAGGTGCTTGAGACTTCCGCCGTATCATTCTCATTTAAACCCTATAGAACTTGTGTGGGCTAAAATTAAAGGACAAGTGGCAGCTGCCAATACTACATTCAAATTGTCTGACGTCAAGATACTAACCCAGTCCGCGCTATTAAATATTGATAAAAGTTACTGGAAAAAATGTGAGGACCATGTGTTGAAAGAGGAAGAGGACTATTGGAGAAAGAATGAATTGAATTTTATGCAACCGAGAGCAATCATCAACCTACTGGAATCGTCCGACACAGATTAAGGTCTGAGCAGAGTATGCCCTGGCCATCCTCACTGTCAGCCCTACACAGATTGGAAGACTTGAAAAGGTACAACTCGAAGCCATTCGCATCATTTTGGGCTGCACGAAAGGCACCAGCTGTGTAGCAATGAGATACCTCCTTGACTTCCCGACAATGGAACACAGGATCAAGATCTGGAGAGCTCGTGCATACTTAAAAATAAGTGCAGATGAGCAGCACCTCTGCATGACGCTATATTCAGAGAAAATGGTGACAGGCTAAAGAGAGGCAAATCATGGATGGGTCGGGCGGAAGATGTCGTCAGACCAGTATCAACCCCGGCAAGGAATGGGTGCCGGTGCCTCCAGCTTTTAAGTACACTTTCTCCTGCATTATCACACTCGACAGACGGTGCAGAGAGCAGAACCCTGTCGCTGTCAATGCAGAAGTCAACGCGCTCATCTATGAACACTCATATAGCCCCAAAGTGCTCATCTATACAGATGGATCTGTTGTAAAGCAGCAGAGAAGTGCGTGGGCATTTACAGCCCGTTCAGCGGGCCGAACCGTTCAAGAATCCAGTGGTGCCCACTCTATGACCTCGAGCAGCATGACGATGGAGGTGATGGCAGTTACACAGGCTTTTATATGGCTGGAATCACAGCATTATACCAACGTGTGTGTACTAAGTGACACAATGAGCATGATTCAGAAGATCGAAGCTGGATCTGTACGTAGACGGTGGACTGAGTCGCTTCGGAAGTCTGTTGTTCGTAAAGTCACCTTCATCTTCGTCCCGGGACATGCGGGAGTCGAGGGAAATGAACGAGCTGATAAACTGGCTGGCTCTGCACCCCCTGTAGATGGCCAGCCCATGGATCGTGCCGATGTTATTAACGTCCTTAAAGATATGGCGAGAATAGAGGACTTTGACGTCAGTGAATCCACATCGCTGTTCAGGATGAAAGACTTGGGAGTAAGAATTCGGCACGGCCAGATGCGAGAGGTACATCGGGAAAACAAGGCGCCTCGTCAACCAACACGGAACTGGCACTATTAGCCACCGGACGCTGATGCATATGCTGGGGGGAGGATCTGAGCACCTATGGACATGTCCAGAGTGCAATGAAGATACCCCAACTGATAACTGATAACTGATAACTGAAGAAACAAGAAGGAAATGAAAAAAATAAGGTAAGAAATATATTCTTCCTTCTACTTTCCTATTAATTTACAAATTATTTACCCCGTGCCTCTGTAAATTCTGTCTTTACTAATATTACACATTGCACCCCTCTCGGGATTCTCCGTGGTGAAGTGGTCAAGCCGTCTGACTCGGGCTCCGAAGGTTGTATGTTCGATTTTGGGCCGCGTCCTTCATTTCAAGAGTGCATTTTTTTCCGGAGACTCCCGAGGGTCGTCGCTGGAGCTACGGAGTTCGTGCTTTGTGCGACGCTTTTTGCGCTGCGGAAAGAAACAGCCATATGGGATAAAAACCCGATGCAATGCAGCTGACCCTGTCGATTTTAAGCTAGTTCTTTCATTGTACCCACTCCCATACGAATCCGGATACGCTTTTGTGTGTCATCAGAATTGCCAGGTCTCCCAATACCGTAAAAATAACTTTGTTAGCTCGAAATCATTAGTTGTTCAGAAAAACATCAAAGGAATGTCGCCTCTTTCAATGATTTAAGTTGTTTTTGGACCTATCAAAGACATATTCCTTGGGTGGGGGTTATTATAAGACGGCTGGAAAAATTTCATAACGATGCAACAGACAGTTTTCAAAATAATTGATCGTGAATGAAGGCAAACAAATGTGGACATATTATAGTGTACTTAGTAATATTAAGGCAGGCAGCGGATGGTTTGAACAATTCAAGGGGCACTGGCATACACAGTATTACTAGGCAAAGCGAAGGTCTAAGTTCGAGCAAGACTGAGGACGAAAATCAGTATTAAACACTATATGTATTCTCTATAAACTGTGTTTTTTGTATGTATTTTGGAGTGTCTAAAACGAATTAATTTGACTTACATTGATTCAAAAGGAAATAATTGTCGCGGTTTTAGTCGGTTGCGGATTTTGCCGCGATTGTTTTCGAAAGGAATACCAATGAAAACCAAGGTTTTACTGCATATGAGAAGTTAAATGATTGATTGATTGATTGATTTAGGAACCGACATCACAGCATTCGGGACATTCCCATAAGCGCTCCGTCCCCATCCTCAGCAGCCAGCGAAGAGTTCCAACACTAATAGTTCCAGTAGCAATCTGATTATATGTCCGTCTCGCCTTTCCTCTGAGCGTCGATAGTCGGCCAGATCCCCTCGTCACATCTCGCTGCCTCATTCTTACCAGACTATGGTGATCCATTTGCTCCTCCGAGGTGTACACGTGCTCCCACAAAGTCGCAACAACATCTGTTTTGTCATGCTCCACCAAGTTTTGCCAAGCCAGCCAATCTGTCAACCTGTTTATTCCCCAGCACACCGGAATGCCACAGGAGAAAAGATCCAGGTGATGCTTGCTACCCGTGACCTCCCGTGACCTGAAAAGTTAAATCAAAACCAATAACAAATCCGATTACACTAAATGGCAACTGTCGTGGCAAGAGGGCGAGAAACTGTAGCCCTGAAAACATCAAGAGCCACGGTATTGCAGTGGCTAGCGCGCATGATTTTCGGTCCGGTGGTTGTATATTTCAATGCTCGCCGTGGCGGAATAATTTTTGGGCTTCCAGTTCGAATCGTTCTAATATGGGTAGCAATAAATGCTCTGTGAAGTAAAGGCGTCTGGTCTTATATAAGACCACATCATCCATCGAGTGCCGGTTGGTCTAAAAAAAAAAATATGATGTTAGTGTTACGAAATTAGTCAGTTCGCCTTGTGACATTTTGCTTCCTGGTGAAATTGTGTGGTCGAGGGGAGAGAACCACGAAATTACCCTACCCGTACCATAGCGATTGCTAGCCCTTGGAGAAACATCCAGAAACCGGTTGTCGGGAACTGAGTTCCGTCACTACCGACGGCGCATGCGTGCGCAGGGGCAATTAAAGTTCGGCAGACAAAGACTTCGGTGTGTTCTGAGCGAGCTGGCGAAAGGACGGCCGTATGGCCTAGGGAAAGCTGTACAATGGCGAGCTGGGCTACAGATGTCTTGATAATCTTCGAAGAGAACCGACATCCAGTCCTGGTGATTGACAACGGCTCCCATATTGACAGTTGTGCTGCTAGTTGAAGGTATGTGTAACGCAGTTATTTAATTAACGCTGTGCCGGTAAGCCGTGACGCGAGATGGCTAGGCCGTGTTTACTGACCGGCGCATGGAAGTGAGTCAAGTGTGAAATGTTGTGGGCCTGCATTTAAAGTCTGTTGAAATCGCGTGTTTACCAGCTTTGTACTGCAAAGATATTTATTAGGTTAGCATCGCGAGGCGTATTCACCGCCACTTTAGATCGGGCAAATCGGGTTCAGGGAAACGAGACCTGAGATTTGAGTTCACACATTGGCCAGCTTCATGTACTCGAGCGTAGTCGGCGCTGGCGTGGCCGAGGCGTTATCGGACGGGAAACCGGAATTAGATTAAGGGGTCGAATATATTAGGGCATGCGATATATCGATGAACTCGGACGAGTAAGACGAAGTTAGTGCGCTGGTCGGCAGAAACCTCCGAGGTCATAAAAGGTCGTATCGTGAGTCGAAAGTTGTGCCACGTGGTGGGGCGACCACTGGCTTTCATCTTGGCTTTCCTCGCATCTGTCTGTTAATTAGTATCCCTCGACGGAATACCAGCTTAATATATAGTGGATTCCTGAGAGGTTGACACTAGAGGGGAAAGTGACAGGTGCGACAGGGCTGTTCAAGGAACAGTGACACCATTCTAAGTGCCCCGACCTGAGACAAGGGAGGGGGAACGGGGTGTGGATTTCTGCAACAGGGAAATCATCCTGTATATTACCTTGGATAAATTGTACCTACGGCACGGTACCACCTAATTTCTGGCGGGGAAGGGAAAGTGAACAAGAGAGAGTTGGGAGGACCGGAGGGGTTTTTGGGTGCACTGCCATCGGCATTACTTCAGGGCCATTCTGCCTATTAATACAACTAATTCACTAACCCTATATGTTCCGTAGCAGTCTTTCATGATAGGACAATCTCTCAGACACCAGTGACCAACAACCTCGGCCCAGTGCTACTTTCGTCCGGGAAAGATGACGCAGTTAGATAGCTGCCTGTTCGGTCCTAGGCCCAGTTCGTCCTCGGCATCTGAGAGCAGCCAATGAGGTCGTCGGTTCCCTTATGTGAAGGGTCCACCCATCTGAGTTATCACGGTCTGATTGTATCCGCTTATGGTAAGTCTGATTCATGCTGCTTTCACTTAGTGTTGTCCTCCACAGGTTCTAACTTTATGAGAGCGGAGTGACGATCTGGTGACGAGTTCAGTGATAGGGACTATGGCGAGTGACGCTGTTAACCGCCCGTGAGCACCACTACCTAGGTGAGAGGTATCTACTACCTAGAGCTACTTCTCAGTATGGGACCAGATAACCCGTAGCCCACTCCACGTCTACCACACCAGATTGTTCACCATGGCTCTACCTACTGCCTTACTCTTGATCCTACCTCGGCAAGTATCTTGGTGTTGTCATTGTCTCAGATGTGAAGATGACTGACTGCCTTACCGCCAGCTAGAAACGATGTCTTCACTATCAAGTGCCTGGCCTATGTGGCTTATGATTCTGTTGACAAACTATTTGAACTTGTATCTCAGAGTCACGATTCAGCTGTGGATGTACTTGCTCGGTGATACCAGCGGTGTGGGTCTGTTGAACTAAGGTTGTAGCATGCACGGTTGTGACTTTCACTACCAGTGAGTGAGATATCGAAATCTCGCTTTATCAGCAGTGCACCCGATACTTCCGGAATCTTCAGAGAAATGTCCTTGTTCCCCGGCCACACGAGAGACAGTAGCCATTACTAACCAGTGTATGGGCCGGAATTCATTGTCGTCAACAACCTGAGGTCCCCAGGGCCCGTGATTTGCTGCGCGTACCGTTTGGTCAACGTGGAGAAGACTGTACCTGGCCGGAGGTTGGATACATTCGGTGAAGCTGTGACTTAATTACCACATAGCGGGGTACTTTGAACATGTTACTGTGATGATACTTCCTCCTCGAGGCTACTCCCGTACTGCCATGTCTGCTCTCGCCTAGATACATCAAGGCCTATCTCAGAGACATCATCCTCATCCTCATTCATTTTGTATAATACACAATCTTGTTCACATAGTTAGATACCCGAGTTGTGTCATGTATCCAGGACGAGGTTTGACAGAGGTAACATCCCTTGGATGATAGTGAGAGAGATAGTGATCCAAAGGCTGGAGGGGTCTTTGTAGACAGAGGGCACCTATGTCTCGAGGCTGAAGACATCCCGTTATTAAGGTGCGATAGCAGGTTCCCCTCACGCCAGGGAGTGTCATGACAGTTAGCACCATATACCTAATGTGCTTGAAGGTCTTGAAAAAAGTGTACAAGTAGCGTAACGCGGGCCCTATCTGTCGAACTTCTGTGGATCTTATATATTTCAACCAAATATCGATCTTGATCCACAAGGGGTAAATACCTGGATGACAGTTATCGATGTTTAGTTCTTATCGATTTTTTTGGGGTGGAGACTTGCATTGGTGAGCGTGGCGAGCTGGTGGTTTAGTGGCCACTCGATGTGTGTAAATAAGAGGTTGGAGGGTCTAATGACATGGTGTGTATACAATATATAAAGTACTACATAAAACATTGAAATAAGAAATGATGTAAAGAAGTTTTATAATTTTAATAAAGGGAAAACATATATAGACAAACAATACACATTTAAATGAGGAGAGATGTGGTGGTGACGTTATCATTTTGTACTTGGCGTTTTATGCAAAAATGTGACAATGATGCGCGATGTTGTTGGTGTGTGTATACATTTGTCCCATGGACCTTTTTAAGCTCATATTGGTTTCATCCCCACCCCCTCCCCCGCCTGTTGGGTTATGATGACATTCAAGAATTTGTCATTGTCTGGGACGTAGTGGTTCTTAGTCAGAAATTTCGTACTGGTCTTACCATAGGAACCGAAACAAGCATACAATTTTCTACACAACGACACCACCCCCCCCCCCCCCTTCGATTTCTACTTTTAAATGACCAGGTTCTCTTTTCCTTATCGGTGATGTCCTGAAAGCTATGAAATGTAGTAGTACAATGGGTAGTTCTATGGGAGGAACAAAACTAGACTGAAAAGCATTGATTGTAGACACTAAAATATATCTCTCGCAAGGTGCGGCCTAACAATGTCAGGGAGTGAATCGACACGAAGAGCCAAGTAGAGTCATGTGTGTACATTTCGCTGAGTTGGTAATCGGATTTATCCACACATTTATCTAGGAAATTTTAATAAAATGCTACCAAGCGCAACTTGGCCTAGTGGTAGACAAATAAACCTATCTGTAGAGGCAGATCCCAGACATTTATTCTACTTTACCATGTCTACTTCGAAGAGATAATCAGTAACGGGGGTCATAATTTTAAAGCGGGGATTATTGATTAGTTTTGTGGTGTCTTTTTCCTGACAGTAGGAGATATCTGCATGTTTGACATTATTTGTTAGTATTTTGTCCTTCGCGGCGTTACCCAATAGTTTAACGGTGTCAGCTGAAATAGCTTCAGTTGTGTTTCTGTCCCATTGGCGGCAGGCATTAAACATTGTCTCCTAATTGCTTGAAACAACTTAGAGGTCGATACTCGTTTGTCTGATAATTGTGTGTAACTACCAAACCATGGGATTGATACCACTTTAAGTGTAGGGTGGCTAATATTGTCATCCCAAAATAACTGCCGATCAAAGTTCGTCGTGGGATAGTCAGTACTTTATATTTTCTTTCATAGCATCGCCATTGTCGTCCCTCTATACCTCTGTGTTCTTGAATGTGGGAGGCATATAAGCAAAATACTCTTTCATGTCGGTTGGTCACACTCTACCAAACCAAACAATGTCTCCTTAACTATAACCTCGGGGATCTGTTATTCAGTTAAGGAACTCCAGGGATGTTCTGAAAGTGGAGACTTCTGTCTCAGAAAATGCTTGATTGTTGGATTTGATCTTTTTATTTGCTGCCACTCGCACTCCCAAATGACGTTAACTATTACCCTGACAACACTCTATAGATAGTCGTGAATGTCGCAAGTTTTCTAGTACAACTCTACCAGCGGTTTGTTATTAACGGTGTTAAGTTATTTTCCGTTTGTCAGGGGATATGTTGGGTGTCACTGAAAGAGACAACCGTGGACATGGTAAGCTGTCTTAACGTTCCTATCCCAACCATCTACTTGGATATTCCGGTCTCCAATTTGCATCTCACTACTGTAAAATTGTTTTTTTTTTTCTCAAATGTTGGTTATTACTATGCGACACCTAGGTTAGCCACTCTCGGCCCTGACGTGTATACTTGTATAATATGTTCAATTTAAACCCATCCTCTCAGCTTCGAAAGATTGTGAAATATGTTGGCATGTTTCCTAAAAGACAAAAGAGATTCAAAGCGTCCGCTTCGTATCCTTTCAAACTTCTTACGAGCTTATCGCCTCTGACACGGGTCTTATGTGCTTCAATAAAATATGATACTGGTCCACCCACAATATTTTCCAGTATCATTTTATGTAACTTCTTATTATTCTTCGAACAGATAGCAAATCTAACAGCATTATTCACAGTGCTGAATAGATAATCCAAAGTAATTCTAGGTACAGAGATTGCCTGCTGACACATGTCTATCTTCAAGTCGGCATTAAAAGCCACTTGTTTGTCCAGAGAATTTAGAAAGGGAAAAACGCCCTTAATATTGTACCAGATTAAAAGTCTCTCAACGTAGTCATCTAGTTTTCTGCCCACACCTGTTGACAAACGGTATATTCTGCCTCGGATATGTTACAGTTTATAAGCTTAGAGAAAATGCTGAATGTGGTTGTAGGGGTGTCTCATTTAATTTACTTATATCTTGCAGGTACTCCTAACAAACATTGCCTTTATTTCCAGGTATCTTACAGCTTGTCAGGTTGTCTAGATAGCTAAAGCCTGGAGCTTTTTTGAGTTTAGTTTTTTGATGGAAAATATTTGAGACATCGTGGAATTTCAGCCTTTCTGTCATAGTATCTAATATGGTATTCGATCCCGAAATGAGGTGAATCACCTCATGGGTCCTTGAGTATAGTGCTATATAAAAGGTCTAGAACCTCATAGAGACTATTCTAAATCTGCACATCATCGGTCAAATCTATGTAAAATATCTAGGCCAAAATCTCTCTAATTAACTCGTCTACTGTAATTGCCTCGGCTATAGTTGTTGGTGTTTTTATGAATATCTATGTGGTTGCATCTATGTGTGTATGTGTGCGTGAATGTATTCGTGTCTATACTTCTGTCAATCCCATTGTCAAACTGTCAGTCTAACTGTCTATATATCTGTCTATATGTATATCTGTATGTCTGGTTGTATGTCTCTCTATATCTATATATATGAATGGATCTCTCTCTCTCTCTCTCTCTCTATTTCTCTCTCTCTCTCTCTCTCTCTCTCTCTCTCTCGCTCTGTCTGGCTGCATATATGATGGGTTCTCTGTTTTCATCCTTGTATGACAATGTTGTGATTTCATTATTTTTCTCACTATTTATCTGTTTGTCTACTTGAATATGTCCTCCTGTATATGAATGCTTGTTATGTATATACACATGTCTATGTGGGTGAATATCATAATTGAATGTAATGTTTCCGACGCGATTTTATAACATGTAACGACTAGTGTCAAACAGTTTATCTGAAATATAATGTTATAAAATTATTGCGCTTTACGATAAATTTAAACAGTTTACCCTCCCGGTCAATGAAATATTTGAACAAATGGTATTTTATAGAATTAACATCATATCTGAAAGTGCTGCATCCAAAGGCTGGAAGTGCCTTCAATAAAAGTCAGGCTTGTCACTTAATTCTGGATGTTCTGTTAACTGCGTGAATATCGGTTCGAAACAACTGAACAACAACTGATAGCTCTTATCTGCAATTTCATTTAAAGAGTCAAACATTTCGTTGACCAGGTGTTGATGAATTCCTGTCGTGATGTCGGTGGCATCAAACCCAGGGACATTAGAAGCGACCGCTCACAAGAGCGGGGCGTGTCTGGCTATGAAGGTCGTCGACTTTTA
>OY992886.1:59372537-59436141 GCA_963921405.1 Cepaea hortensis
GATTGATTGATTCGACTTCCTTTGTTTAAGTTTACTTGCTGTTGATTGTGGTTGAGCCGATTTCTGGTGTGATGATAGTTGAACACTGTTAGTCGACGAAATATTATCGGCAGCGGTGACCGGTACAGCAATTGATGTTTGTTATTCTGTAACGACAACAGGGTGCTAGATGCTAGTTGTTCGTTTTTAGTTAATAAGGCATTAGATACTGCTTGGTCATTGGGATCGATAATTGGTTGAAATATATAAGATCCAAGGGAACCCTCCTGATGTTGTCGGTCTACATTACTTGTGTATAACTTTTTGTTGTTTTTATTTTGTAAACCTCGAAGTCTTACAGCCCTGCCGTCTATAGTGCAGCAAATTATGTTGACAGTTTTGTATCTAGATTAAAATGTTTACTTAACTCAACAATTTTCTTCAGAAATCGAAAAATGAAACTGCAGGTGGATCTGATCGTTTTGAGCATCGTTTCTGTTATATTATTTGAAGGCATGGCGTTGGGATGTGAAAAGACAAAAAAAAAAAAAAAAAAAAACCGGGTAAGTTATCTCAACTATCATCGTATTCTTCAACCCAAAGTTCATTACACAACTGGCACATCTCAGAGATAATCCCAGCAGTACATGGGAGATATTGTTGTGAAACCTGTCATGTGACACCGTGGTCAGGTTTTTGTCTGTATCTCTGCGGTTGTCATTCATCATCATCATAATCATGTGCCATTCCGAAGTGAGTGTGAGGTCATGTTACAACATCACCAAAGTCGCGGGATCAGCTAAGTGTTCTTGTCTCGACCACGGCACGTCTCCAAGTCATCTATCTAGATATTTACCTCTCTGCCTTCCCCTTGCTCTTCCCATCCCCAATCTTGCTAGTTGTCAACAACGTTCCCTCGTTTATTTTTTCTCATAACATGCCCTAAAAATTGTGACTGTCTACGTTTAATTTCTCTAATCAGTTTACTATTTTCATAAGCTTCTTGTAGGACTTACTCGTTGATTTTTCTGTCTGTCCGAAAAATTCTATTCATTTTCCCAGAAACCACATTTCTACTGCCATTAGATGATTTTAAGCTTCTCTACTCACTTGTTCTATGTAGCACTTCAACACTCTTTTTCTCGTTGCAACTGACATTTTTATTGGTAAGTATATTTTTGTCATCATGTATGTCTTTATCGAAAGTATTTATGTAGTAAATTAAGGACGGATGTACGTTTTTTGTCTACTTCTATTGAACTCTGAATTAATGTTCTCAGTAAATACACAATATTTACTGTACCTTTGCCTTCTACGAACCCACATAGTTCTTTCCCTCTTGTGTGTTGTATTTTCTTCCTAACTTTGTGCGAGATGATTTTTGTTAGCAAAGTCTTCATGCTGTAGCTCACTTTGATAACTTTTCAATGTTGATCCCATTCCAAGGTTCCTGATTTCTTCGGGATTGGAATTGATATATTAGGAACGTTCATTTGAAACGCATTCCAATGGCTTTATTGCAAAAGCATACAAGATACATTAATAGGTATGGTAGAATTAAACAAAGCATTCATTTTGAATGAATTTTGAACCACTGGTTGGTAAGAAGAAGTTGCCGTAGATTTAGGCAAGCATCCCATTGCTTAGGTAGGCGGCGAATGCCATCCGCAAAAAAGGATTGTGGTTGCTCACTGAACCAAGTGTTTACCCCGTTCAATACGTCTACATCTGTGTGAAATCGTTGACACTTGAGAGCTTTTTTAAGGGTCTGAACAAATGAAAATGACATGGTGACAAATCAAGACTAAAGGCTGGATTTTGCAGAATTTCCCACTTCTTCCTTGCTAATGCTTCCTGCACTCAGCTGACGTCATGTCTGAGTGGCTCGAAACACAATTCGTCGAAATTCAGCAGACAGCACATAAACTGATTGGTGACTCCCTAACCACACCTGCCGATCTCAACATGCTAGTGTCTGACGCGACTATAAAATCAACACAACCTGCAGCTGTTGTCATCACAGCATCAGGCCATAATAGCAACATAGTCGAAAAACCATGATTCAGCACAGCAACAACACGAATGCAACTTCTTCTAACAGACCAATGTTGCTATCCATTGAGTACCCGATGAAATGTATAGAAGACAATGTACAACCAAACGAAATAAAATAAAATAAAATAGAATTTGCACCATCGGTACTAGATGAGACCCCAGCTACAAACCACCACTCGTGCGTTTGCCAGCAGCATATTGAAAAGTGAGAGTCAGGTTTGAAAGTATTTGTAGACGCCGCCTCTGACAACACAGACAAGATCGCCAGAGTCATTAGTGACTATATCAACCTCAAGTCAGAGGTGACTCTCCTGAGAGAATAAAATGTTACACTAAAACACACCATTAAGACTTTACAGCACTCGCCCACTAATGATCTGGCAGCAGATGCAGGTAGTTTCGAAGTAACAGAACCAGTTGTAGGAGCGTCAATTACTCAGCCAACCAAAAAACATCAACAAATAGAAAACGTTACTCAACAACACTCAACATGTCCTATCACAGTAAAGGTCAGGAATATATTTGAAGCATTACAATAGCAACTGTTACAAAAAACAGCCAGGAAGACGGACCATTGTCCACAGACAAGGCCTGGAAACATCTGATAACCTGCAAGAAGACAGACTACATCTGGACAGTCATCAATGGCTGAAACAGCGTGCAAGGCGTGTCAGAACCCAACACACACAGAAAACACCGACGACTGCACCCACATGATAATTGGCATCTCTTTGATCGGAGGCATATACAGTGACAGTATGTCCTTATCAGACACCGACACAGTTAATACAAACATTAAAAAGACAACGAGACATATAGGGATAAACGACACTATGAAAAACCAAAATATCACCATTTCTCAATTACGAAAACTATTAGGCTTATTACGATATAATTTTCCATAATCTAAAGCTTTTTCTCCTCCATCATACCACCAAGATATGGCTTCTAGCGTCGACTAGCCGACATAAACAACAACACCCTAGAGAAATTCTGTAATCTGTATAATGTACACACAATTCTTCACATCGCAGACAGGCACGCAGAAGAAACGACTGTACAGAGACCACATCCGTAAATCCACGTAAGGTTGTAGTTTGCTAGCTAAAAATATCAAATACCAATAATGGGCACAAAACACGACCAACACACACACGCGACGGACATTGATTTCTAAATAACCAGACTCCCATGCCAACCTGACCAACCCATTACACCAGGTAATCGTCTGCTTGTGTCTGAGCCCCGAAATCCTGCCACTCAAGGTTCACACATGCTACCAAGAATAAATCAACCTCTCCTTGCCACCTCCACCTTTACGCGGGAAAGCTATAACTACCAAAATAGTTTTCCTGCCCTACCGTATAAGGTACCCTCACAGCAAACATCAACACACACACACACACACACACACACACACACACACACACACACACACAGATGGCAGTAATACCACTTTGATACACCCCCTCACGCAACCAATTGACCACCTGGCAGACAGCAGCAGGTTCCGTATCATTGAAGTCCAGAACTTTACGCCAACAATGCGCCACCTACCAGACAGCAGCAGGTTACGCATCATTGGTGTCCATAACTTTTATACTTGATGCAATTTAGTCCGGTCGCACTGAATCAAGCCTTTATGATGCCCCTACAATACAGGCCTGTAAGATAGGACATTAAAATCTTAGCCCTATATGCAAAATACCAGAAAAAGAGTTTCCTCCTTGAACTTTAATTAATTACTGTATAACATGTTATTTCTCTTGTGGGATACCTAACTTTAAACAGGAACATTGACTTATATAGTCATTTATTCATTCTTTTGGATAGCAGCTGATTACTTAGCTTGTAAAGTAGTTCGAGTTAATTAACTGTTGCATGTTTATACGTTTTAATTCGTTTTGTTCTGTGTTTGCATTATATTTTTTGGTCTCTTAGTTATATCGTTATGTTATTTACATATCTATCTATATTACTGGTATTTTTTTAAGTTATTGTAATTGTGAAATTTTTTGATCTTGTATTTTTGCTTAATTTTGACTAATTTACACTTACTTCATGGGTCGAATGTCTGAGAAGTGGCAACACTGCTCAATAAGTCAGGACTACGCCTTGGACACTTAAACATTTGCAACTTATTTAACTAGCTGCCAGAGTTATCTTCAATTCTTAATCAAAATTTTCATTTATTCGGCCTTAGTAAGAGTAGACTAAATGAAAAAATTTCAGATAAGGACATCTCTATTAAAGGGTACACAGTTTTTAGAAGAGATCCCTGTAGAAACAAGAGACAGGCATCGTAGCCTATGTTTCTAATTTACTAAATGTTCACCGTAGACTAGACTTTGAAACTTTCGAAATAGAATGTACTTGGTTAGAGCTAAAACTTCAGAACCGCACACCCATGATAACTGGCTACCTCTATCGAAATCCGAGCGCTGAACAAGTCTGGTACGAAAACATCACTACCATGATGGATGTGGTTTTCGCTTCCGGAAAGGAAATCATACTGCTCGGAGACATTAACATTGACACCAACAAATCCCATATAATATGGGGAAATATAATTGCATCATACAACTTCCATCGAATAGTAAAACAAGATACTAGAGTAACAAAATCATCTTCAACACTTATGTATCACATTTATGTAACTTGCTCAGACAACATCACAGAATGCACCGTACCCAATTGTGCAATGAGCGATCACTGCCCAATATGCTGCACATGGTCTAAATAACGAATTTAAACTCCTAAACAGAACTGTAAAATATAGAAGCTACAAATATTTCAACCAAAATGCATTTATACAGGACTTGCTCAGTTCACCTCTAGACAATGTTTATCAACTTCCAAACCCGGATGATGCTCTGGATTCCTGGATTAAGACCTTTATAGGTGTGTTTGAAAGACATGTGGCAATCAAGGAGGTTCGAGTATAAAGCACGTCAAACCACCTTGGATCACCCAGGAAATACTTGAAATTGTGAGAGACAGAGATAAAGCACATAAAAAGCTGGATCTTAGCACATACCGCACTCTTAGATACAAAGTTCAATATACCATACGAAGAGAAAAGAAACATTACTATAAGAACTTAATAGTGGATAAAACAAATAGTAAGGATATATGGAAGGCAATTAACACCTTGATAAACAAGTATAACTTCTTAAATTCATTACCATTAAATCCTATTTCATTCGACCAATTCAGCAATGTTTTTTTTAAAACTAATATAGATCAGTTGAAGGCTCCAGTACCAAATTCTCCTTTACTGTCATCGTTTTGCGAGAATAGATGCTCCCGGGATATTCTTTCCAACATACCGCTAATGACAGTCACTGAAGTATTCACTTACCTCAGTAACCTAAAGAACATAAACTCATCTGGGTAAGATGGAATAAGCAATCGGATTCTCCGCTGTGCTGCGCCAGTGATCTGCGTATCACTAACCTATGTATATAATCAATGTCTCACAAAAGGTCACTTTCCATCAGCTCTCAAAATCGCTAAAGTGTATCCTTTTCTTAAATCTGGTTAATTGGACAATGGTCTCCCGAACAATTATAGACCCATTTCTTTACTACTATCACTATCTAAACCCCTAGAAAAACACATCCATAAAGTAATATTACAGTATTTAGATCGCAACAACCTTATAGTTGACAGTCAATCAGGCTTTCGACCAAAATATTTTTACCATACGGCCCTCACAAACATGATAGACAATTGGCACCAGAATATATATAACAACAATCTATGTGGAGCTGTGTTTATCGAATTCAAGAAAGCATTTGATATGATAAAACATGTCATTTTAATTAAAAAACTAGAGACAATGAAAATTTGCCCTAATGTAGTGAAGCTAATAATATCTTTTCTGTCAAACAGAAAGCAAGTAGTAGCATACAATAAATCTCTGTCCCAAACCACTACCTTCAATACTGGAGTACCACAAAGCTCTATTCTTGGCCCTCTATTATTTGCCATGTATATATTAACAATCTACCTTTGCATCTTTCGTTGTCCTGCGATCTGCTTGCAGACGACTGTACAGTGTACATTGGCACCTTGCCGTCTTGACAGACGATAGTTTGTGCTTTAAAAAGGCATAACATTTACCTATGGCGGTAGCGAATGTGACTGATAAGGCCAATTCGCGTTGTAAATGCTCGTTCACGGTGGGTGCATGTGAACACGTGGTCATTTCCACCATCATGCACCATCTAACGTCTCACACGCTCGGTGTGTGACTTATCTGCAATAATTTTCACCTTTGTCTTTATTCCATTTCTGATGTTTGCCCTCCATGCACACGTTCAGCTCTCAATGTGCATTATCAATGCCTGTATCAATCATGTCCCGCTTACACACATTTTTGTATGGTAGCAGAGGCCGACCCTGCGATCTCTTTCCCATCTGTAATTCACCAAAAAAGATGTCCTTTGGTATTCTACCATCATCTATCCTCCTAAGATGTCCTATCCATCTTAGTCTACGAATCTGAGCATGGAATAAACTGTCACACAACCTGATCTTTACAATACTTCAGTATTTGTGATTTTGTCTTGCCACTTAATACCAAGAATTCTTCGCAGACACCGCATATGAAAGCTGTTTAAACGTTTCTCTTGGTGTGAGTAAGTTGTCCAGGTTTCACTGCCATAAAGAAGTGTACTAAGGACACAGGTTTGATAGACAAGGACTTTTGTTTTGGCAGTAAGCTTCCTGTTCTCCCAGACTCTTTTTCTTACACTGTTCATTGTTGTTGCTGCCTTACCAATCCGGATGTTGATTTCCTGATCTATGGATAATTTGTTATTTACCACTGATCCTAGATATGTAAAATGGTCTACCATCTCTAGTTTGGCGTCGTCAATAAAGATTGTTGGTACTCCATGTGCACCTTGGGACATAATCTGTGTCTTCTTTTTGCTAATTGTTAAACCAAATTCAGAACAAGCATTGGAGAATGCAGATAGTAGACATTGCAATTATTCCTCAGAGTGGGTTGTAACTGCAGCATCATCTGCAAAAAGCAACTCTCTGATCAGTACTCTCCTAATTTTGGTCTCGTGTTTCAATCTCTGAGCATTGTAGAGGGCGCCATCTGAGCGTGAGTGAATGTATATACCGCCATCTTGACCACGAAAGGCATATTTCAGTAGAAGTGAAAAGTATATTCCAAAGAGGGTGCTAGCTAGGACACAACCTTGATTAACTCCACTCTTGATTTCAAACTCTTCAGAAGTTGCACCATAAAACTTGATTATACCCTTCATGCCTGTGTGGAACGATTCCACAATGGACAGAAGAGTTGGTGGGCAGCCAATCTTCTTTAGTGTCTTGAACAGACCCTCACGACTGACCAAATCAAATGCCTTTGTGAGGTCGATGAAGGCAATAAACAGTGGTTGATTCTGTTCACGGCATTTCTCTTGCATTTGTCGCAATGAGAATAGCATATCAATGGTAGACCGGTTCTGTCGAAAGCCACACTGTGATTCGGGGTAGACTTGATCTCCTAGGACTTGAAGTCTGCGCAGAACAATTCAGGCAAATACTTTTCCAACAATACACAGAATTTAGATACCCCTATAGTTGTTGCAGTCGCTCCGATCGCCCTTGTTCTTGTACAGTGTTATGATGCTTGAATCTTTGAAATCTTGTGGTATTTGTCCTACTCGCCAGCATAGCACTATGGATCTGTAGAGTGAGTGTGTCTTGCCAACTCCTGATAACCTCTATAGGTATCCCATCATTACCTGGAGCCTTGCCAGGTGCAAGTTTATTTATAGCACACTTAACTTCTGTTATGGTGGGAAGTGTGTCCAGGTGGTCAAGAGTTGGTAGAGCCTCTATGGCGTTGATGGCATCTCCGCTAGTTTGGTCTCACTTGAGTAAAGCTCTAAATAGTGCTCTACCCATCTGTCCGTCTGCTGTTTCTTATCAGTTATGATTTCTCCAGTCAAGGTTTTCAATGGTGCACTTCTTTTGATCATTGGACCACAGGCTTTTTTTATTCCTTCATACATGCTTCTAATGTTTCCCTTATCACTTGCGATTTGAAAGGACTCACATAACTTGATCCAATAATCATTTGCACACTGTCTGGCAGCCTTTTGCACATCCTTCCAAGCTTGCCTTAGCTCACTCAGAGTGTTACGCGTTAGTCTTTCCTTGTTTCGTAAGAGAGCTATCTTCTTCTTATCAATCAAGGGCTGCAGAGTCTGGCTGTTTGCCGCAAACCGGTCTTACCTCTTATGATCCACGGTGCCGTAAACCCTACGGCAGTTTTATAAATATTTTCCTTAAGTTTACTCCATTTATCATTTACTATATAATTTTCTGATGAATCAGTGAAAGCGTCTTCAAGTTGCTGTTGAAACTGAAAGCACTTTTAAGGATAGTGATTATCAATAATATTTAACCCTGGGGCTACATTTGTGTTTAGCTGTGTAGATTCTCTTTGGTCTCAGTCTAACCCTTGCAACAACCAAGGAATGATCTGTATCACAGTCAGCACTGTGGTAACTTCGAGTCAATGATATATGGTTCAGATGTTGTCTCCGTGTGATGATGAAGTCCATCTGGTGCCAATGGCCGGATCTTGGATGTTTCCTTGCGATCTTATGCAGCTCTTTTGTTTTGAAAAAGTAGTTTGTAATACATAGGTCATTTCTGATGCAAAGCTCCAACAGCCATTGCCCATTTTCATTCATGCGACCAATGTTGTATTTTCCAAAGCACACTGCCATGAACTCGAGTCCTTGCCCACACGAGCATTGAAATCACCGAGCATATAAATATAGTCAGATTTTGGAACTGCCTTGATCATGGACTCTAACTCCTCATAGAACGAATCCTTCGCATCATCAGAGGAATCGAGTGTCGGTGCATATGCAGTAATAATGGTGGCAAAACCACAAGAGGTTGCCAAGCGCAGGGATAATAGTCTTTCATTTCCTCCTACTGTAATTTCAATCATTCCCAGTAGCGAATTCTTCACTGCAAAGCCCACACCGTGTTGTCTTTTTTCTGCCTGCCCTCTACGCTTCGAAAAAAAGGTGTAATTGTCTTCCCTGAGTGACCCTTCCTCAGCGGGGCGAGTCTCCTGCAGGCCAGCAATATCAATGTTAAGACGATTGAGTTCGGCATCAATCACTACCGTTTTTCTACAATCGTCAATATTGATCAAGTCAGTGGAAAATCCTGGACACATGGATCTCACATTCCAGGTTGCAAGCTGTAGCTTGAGGTTTCTATTTTTCTTTTTATTATTGCATTGTGCATTGGTTTTACAGCCCGCGATTCAGATTTTGTCCTAGCCCCAAGCACCCATTGAAGCAGGCAGGCTGTGGCGGATCAGCACCCAATTGGCCGGCGGCTGCCCAGCTTGAGGCGGGCGGTAGCTGATCATTGACACATGTAGGTGTCTCACACCGTCAGAGGCAACGCACCCACGTCTACGCCAATTGACGGGGACTTATAACCCGTAACAGTTGCCTCTCGCTTTGATTCCGAGGCCACTTAAGACCAGGAATGGAGTTATTGCCTCTCCTAGCACAAAGCCTGGGCTAAAATATAGAGATCATGTGTTGCTCATGCAATATGATCCCTCTCTCGGCCTGCAAAGTTCACTCCAGATCAAAGGTAACACCTCTACATCTGGAACAAGACAAGCTGCAGAAGCTGCCGTATCAGCAAAGCAATGCTCTAACTGTCCGCCTGTCGGAGCTTCGATCCTAGACCAGCCGCCAACCAAGGCTTACGGCCTGGTCTGTCCTGCCATGATATTTTGTCTTTAGGTTGCATTTCCTCGCACCAGGGTAAGGCTTGTACCCTCCCAACTGCGCTCTTCCGCCCGAAGCCGTTGGCACAATGTCGGGTGTCGGGTTTGGTAAGCGCCGCCCAACGTTCGGCACTAACAGAAAGCAGGTAGTACCGTCTACTGTTATACGGTAGCTCAGTCATATCTGACTAAGACCTGGCATATTGTACAGTGTATACAAACGCTGAAAGCAGTAATTTTCTGGAATCGTCTTTGCAGCAAGAATTAAATAAGAATAAAATAATATGTACAGTGTATACAAACGCTGAAAGCAGTAATTTTCTGGAATCGTCTTCAGCAAGAATTAAATAATGTAATTAGGTGGAGCTATGCAAACCGTATGCAAATTAACATCACTAAAACAAAATCTATGTTATTAACAACCAGACAAAGACTTAAAACTCTAAATTCACACAGATCACTTCAATTTCACATCGATAACATGCCAGTAGAAAGTGTAATTGAGCACAAAACTGTAGACCCCCTCAGTGATAGAAACCTAAACTTTAATCCTCACGTTCAAGCGCTCACTAAACAAACAGCGAAAAATGTCTACCAACTCGGCAAAATTAAAAATGTCCTTGATGAGGACACAAGGAAAATATTCTATACTTCTCACATACAGACACAATTTGACTACTGCTCTTTAATCTGGGACAACTGTTCCAACTCAAGCACCAAGCGACTTTACTCACTCCAGAAACGGGCCGTGAGTTTAATTTATAGCAAACATTTAACAGACAATCGTTGCATCCATAAACGTCTTCAGTTACTACCACTCCGCAAATGCCTGCTTTTCAATAAGGCCAAACTAATTCACAAAATCCTACATCGGAATGCCCCAAATTACCTTTGACCATTGATTAAATATAATGCCAGACACAGTAAACGACTAAATATAGTACGCATTCCGAAGCCTAGGATAGACTTATACAAAACAAGCTTAACGTACTCTGCAGCTCAGCTGTGGAACAATCCTCCTCAAGTTATCAAAGACATCACCAATCCCTATACATATAATAGAAAATTATTCAAACACTATCTCAGTACTGATTACCTTCCTCTTAATAATAATAATAATAATAATAATAATAATAATAATAATAATAATAATAATAATAATAAAACCCTAGTGTAACAGCTAGTCCCATTTTGGTAGACCAGTATATTCCACATAGCTAATAACAAGTGCCACACCAGTCATTACTATTACTGAGTCGTGTAGTATTGATTTTCCATTATCGCCATGCCTTTATAATGCATATTTTTATATTGTTGACGTTTTCAGTTAGCCTTGAATGATGTGTGAATTATATAATTTATGAAAGAGAGTGCCCAACTTTTACCCCTTTTAAAATAAAGTTTGTTTGTTTGTTTTTCTTGTTTGCACAATCTTTGTGACATGTTGATGAGCATTATCGTACAACAAAATCACACCACGAGAAAGCATGCCGGGTCGTTTATTCTTGATGTCTTTTTGTAGCTTGTCTAGTGTTTGCAAGTAGTGGGTAGAGTTGATGTTGACACCAGGTTCTTTAAAGTCGGTGAACAATAGCCCTTCATGGTAAAAAAAAAATGCGCTCAGGATAACCTTACCAGAGGAAACCTGTAACTTGAATTTTTTTGGCTTTTGGTGATCCATTGCATGCTCTCTGTTTTGCTGCTCGACTCAAAGCAATGACACCTTGATTCATCGCCTGCCACTATGCGGAAGAGAAATGCATCACACTCCACTCTGTAACGCAGCAAGTGGTTCAAACACCATCCCATGCGTTCCTCTTCTTTGGTGGTCGGTCAACATCCGTGGTACCCACTGTGAATACACCTTCGGATATTGCAGTTTCTTACGAACGACCATTTGAATTGTCCCAATTGACACATCAAATTCTTTCACTAGCAAACATATGCTACGACAACGTTTCATCTGTACTGCTGCATCAATTTTGGCGATGGTTTTTTTTTCTGTTGCAACAATATGCGCTTGACCCGGCCGTCGAAGATCTGTCGTGAACTGACGTCCTTTCCGAAACATTCGTGCCCAGTCTGTCACTGTTGTCTTCGACACACATTTGTTACCATATACTACCTGCATTCTTCGATGAATGTCCTCTGGTCGACATCCTTCAACTGAAAGAAACCGAATCACCGCTCTTTGAGCTTCTTTAGACGGATTGTGGATCAACCCGGCCATTTTCTCAGTGGTCAGAAACAGAAACTATGCATCATGGGACGATAAGTACGTGCTCTTTTATTCATTGGTCAGTACTTTTCACATGACTATGAAATGATCATGTTCAACGTACGCAATTACGCGCCGTGCGGTACGAACGGATTTCACATGAACGCCCCTTACAGAATTACATTATTAAGGAGGTATATCTCAAGTATCATATAGTGTGTTTATCACGAGACAGTACTAGAGGAAGGGTTCCACTTTGCCTGCAGATATCCCAGATAAATGTTTTATAGATTCTACAGAAGGGTAACGTTCCTACTAAAGTAGATATAGGTTATCTGTACACGTGAATCTTTAACAACTTATGATAGTAAATTAACACGGCACTAATGTTCACACACACCGACACATTTCTCCACAAGGTAAATACATAGAATAAAAGTATACCTTGTCAAGAGAAGTGTGGAATAGTATAGTCTTCTGATATACGCATATACAAGAGTGTGAAAGAACTGATGATCAACAACCCACGAGACAAGATAAACACGCGTTTCAGTGAATAAGCAAGATTCGACTTTAATGAATAACAAAATTATTTAATTTTTAACTATGTGAAAGAGAAATAGTGAGAATAAAATTAAAATTCAAAACAATGTTTTCCCGTGATGAATTTGAATAACGAAGACACAAACAATAGATTGCACGATTTATTGCCTGGCATATTTCGCTTCATCTCGTGAGGTACATACTGCAGAAATCACTCAACGTACGTGAATTAACTAGATAAATCCTTCAAACTGAATAAAATTAGTCAAACAATTAAGCGAACACACTAATATCCATTGTTGAATAACCACGATACATCTAATGAATCATCTTGTTGAGAATGACATCGTGAGGGTGTTAGAAAATGTGAATTCTGGAGGTGGATGTGCGAAAATGCGAACTCTGAAATGAAACGGGTTGGATTCACCCGATCTGGTTTCCGCCTTAAGTATCTTGACATCACCGAACAGTCGCTTCTTTCTTGTAGAAACCCACTCGGTCCAAACACTTAGCCTCTCTATGACAAGTAATCGCTTTCTACGCACAGCGCCACAAACGACATGCTGATCATCCTTCTCGCACGCGGTTAATTTAAATAGCAGACTTCATCATCATACGTTTTTACTGGGTAATGATGAATGACCCAAATAGAATATCCACATACAACAAGGGGATCCTGAAAGAAAAGGAAAACCCGGTGATTACGTACAACTATACCCAGAATCCCTCCCTCAATCACACATCCCATTGCAAACTCACTGCTGGTTCCTTCAGATTTGTGCCATCAGAAAAAAACTATGATCTGCCCCAAAAAATTATCATTCTCTTAGGTAAATAACCTGCTTGCCTAAACGATTTAAGACCATGAAACACCCGTCTCTGATAAGATTCAATAAATTGACTCATCATATTCTCAGCATCTCTCCTCATAGTATGATATACAAGAGATAAGGACAGAAGAAACCAGTGCAACCCAATATAGCAGAGCATATGGGAAGAGCAAGGTATGGCATCACCACATAATGATGAACAGATAAATTTCACTAATCCCCTCTAGAAAGGAGCGCAATGATGCACGCCACGAATTTCGGTCTCTGGCTGCAGCCTCCCAGGTGTCATGATGAATTCCAAAAGCATTCAGTGAAATTTTCAAAGTGTCTTTAAAACGTTTCCTCTGGCCACCTTGGGAGCGTTTACCACAACGCAGTTCGCTGTAAAAAATTCGTTTAGGGAGCCTGTGATCTGGCATGCGAGTCAAGTGACCAGAAAGGAGTCAATATATTACTTCTTGCGGAGTTAGAGTCCAAGTGAATTCCCAAATATATTTTTACCTCCTACAAGCTATAAGAATGGGGATAGGAGGAGAGGGGGGCTGCGTGGTCTCGAGGTATGGTGTCCGCCTCGAATGCTGGAGGTCCTGGGTTCAAGCCCGGGTGATGACCAGGATCTTTTCACGTGAAACTCTAGTAATAAAATTCCCCCTGGTCTCTGGGTAGTGATATCGGACGCCCGTGTGTATTGTTGCGCACGTAAAATATCCCTTGGTAGTTAGAAATCAAAAGAGAGTAGCCTAACGGCGATGCCCGGGCAAAATTTCGAGTTAAAAATCTACCCAAAGTATTTTCAGGATCCTCGCCTGTGCTACGGAGTTCGTGCACTGAGCTGAGTTTCTCCAGACTCGGATTTGAGTTAGGAGGAAAACGGAGCACTCATGGGTTGCACCCGTGTGCCGTGATGTTGATCCATCGACTAAACTAAACTAAAACTAGACTAAGCTATAAGATCCAAAATAGCGCTGCAAGTTTAGTTGAACAGAATACTCCAAGAGCTCTAGTCGTTTTAATGTTTTATTATTAGGTCTAACTGACGGTTGTCATATCACGGCAGACATGACATAAGTCTTTCGTTCATGGGTAAAAATAATCTCGGCACGTCCGACCGCATACTATTATAGAATAGATTCTTACCTTTCATACAGAAGAAAAATTCAAATGAAACATTTTAAGAACCTCCATAAAATTGAATTTTTTGAAGCTTAGAAAACAAGAGGTCACTCTCTACCGAATAGCTGACGACAAGTGATCGTTGTTATTCGTTGTTACTAATTTTGAAAAGAGACTACGACGTCACGAATAATTAGCGCTGTCAAGTGCAGTGCAGACAGCCGCTGCTGAAAGTCCCTATACAAAGAAGATGCGCAGAAGTTAGACGGTATATGCAAAAGGACTGGATAGTCAGCTTATCTCCATATTAATCAATTAAAGAAATATTACATGTTTCTAATCTGTATATACAAGTATATGATACTGGCAGTGTGTACTATTTGATGTATTAATCCATAGGGAGTGATGCTTCAACTTCCTTCGGCAGATCAGAAGATTTATTTTATATATATTATATACGCTTATTTTGTGACAGTGCAGCAGTCTGGTGAAATGGTCAATTCAGTCCTCTTCGAATGCATTCATAATTTATGTTGTGATGTTGTCTGGACCCACGGTCTTGCCAGTTTCCATATGGTTTAGTGCATTCTGAACTTTTATCGTTAAACTTGATGGTCCTACATTATTACTTAGAATATCATATTGTTCTTCTTTCGTAACGTTATAAATATCTTATATAATCTCACCATATATCTAAAAACTGATCATTTTATATGAGGATTTTGCCATCTGTGGTTTTTAGGCAACCTGCTGATGTGTTTGCAGTAGTCATTACACATGTCCTAAAATAGTAGGAACACTGCCCTTTCCCCTTCCCTGATTATTTTATAATCCAGTACTATTATGTTAAACATGTGGATGATGTGTTACTGGACTCTAAGTGTCACCTAGACCATTAAGATCAGCAAAGAATAGTAAGAGACGATGACGGATGATTGGATTTTAATCTTGCTTTCCCAATTCGTATAAAATTTTTAGCATTAAAATCCAAAAAGCCATAATATTCTAAAGTTATGGAAAATATAATAACGGATCCAACCAAGAGGAAAGGTTTTTCTAGAACAGGTTTTGGTGCGATCGCAGAAAGACGCAAAGAACCCGGGTCGTACATGCCCATCCTTTCAGGAAGAGAGATTTCAAGATGTTCCATATGAATGATAAAGCCTTGTATAAATTGGGAAAGACAGCGCAAACAATGGAGGAGATGAAATACTATATATGATTAGCATTTTAGGATTATAAGAAGAAATGGATCAAGACGGCAAAACTCTTCTTAGCACTGATGAAACACTGCTGTTTTCCAGGAAACAAATGAAAATACAACTGTGAAGGCGTGGCTCTAATGCCAACTAAAGAGGCCAAAAAAAGTACAAATAGAATGGATAATGAGTTAAAGAATAATAATGACAACATTTAGAACTGTTGTTTGTCCATCAAGAATGATGGTGACCATTTATTTCATCCAGTGGGGTTGAAGGTGTGGAGCCGTGGGTTCTAAGATGGCTGATAAGGCCTATTTTGGCTCGAAATGTTCTTTGACAATGTGGGCAAAGAATGCTTGACGTCTCTGGAGGAGGATTTCCTGCAGTGGTTTTTCTGTCCTGCCTTTTCTTCACAGCTCTTGCAGTCCTGGTTGCCTCACATATGACTGCACCTTTGCGCAATGATGCACGCCACGAATGTCGGTCTCTGGCTGCAGCCTCCCAGGTGTCATGATGAATTCCAAAAGCATTCAGTGAAATTTTCAAAGTGTCTTTAAAACGTTTCCTCTGGCCACCTTGGGAGCGTGTACCACAACGCAGTTCGCTGTAAAAATTTCGTTTATGGAGCCTGTGATCTGGCATGCGAGTCAAGTGACCAGCCCAGCGAATCTGATTCTTCATCAGTAGAGTGTGGATACTGGGCATGGATGCTCTTTCTAGGACTTCAGTGTCTGGAATCTTGTCTTGCCATTTAATCTTCAGTAGCTTCCTTAGGCAGACTGTGTGGAAGTGGTTTAATTTCCTAGCGTGTCGCTGATAAACAGTCCAGGTTTCACAAGCATATAGCAGTGTGGATAATACAACTGCTTTGTAGACTTTTAGCTTTGTTTGCAGGCTTATTCCAGTTCTGTCCCATACATTCTTGTACAGTCTGCCAAAGGCTGCACTGGCCTTGGAGATTCTTGCATTCACTTCGTCATCGATTGTGGCAGCTTGTGACACGGTGCTGCCAAGATAGGTGAATTTGTCCACAACACTTAGTCTATGATCATTCACTTTGATATTCGGCACAATGTGATTATTCCCTGGAGCTGGCTGGTACATAACTACAGTCTTCTCCAAGTTGATATTGAGCCCAAAGTTGGCACAGGCATGTGAGAAAGCTGAAACATTATGTTGCACGTCCGCCTCTGAGTTGGCGTATAGAGCGCAATCTTTCAGCAAACAGGAGCTCTCTGACGGTGCCGCTGTTTATTTTGGTTTTAGCTTTCAGCCTTCTGAGATTGAATAACTTTCCATCCATACGGTAGTTGATGTCTATTCCAATGTCGTCGTTCTCGAAGGCATTCATCAACATGGCTGAAAACATGAGGCTGAACAGTGTTGGTGCCAGGACACATCCTTGCTTCACTCCATTGGTGACAGGAAAGGGTTCAGACAGTTCACCATTTTCCTGTACCCTTGCCTGCATGCCGTCATGAAATAGCCGCACTATTTGGACAAACTTTCGTGGACAGCCATATTTTGCCATAATCTTCCACAGTCCTTCTCTGCTGACTGTATCAAAAGCCTTGGTAAGGTCAATGAAAGTGGAGAACATTTCGCAGTTCTGTTCCTGACATTTCTCTTGCAGCTGCCTTGCAGCGAAAATCATGTCAACAGTTCCACGTTCTTTTCTGAAGCCACATTGACTCTCAGGAAGAAGACCTTGATCGAGATGGGCTGTGAGGCGATTGAGTCATTTAGAACTACACACACAAACACACACACACGCACGCACGCACGTACGCACACACACACACACACACACACACACACACACAAACACACACACACACACACCATTAAAATATGAATTTAATCCTGTATTATGCATCAACACATGACAAGGTGAGCCAATTATGAAGGAATTTTACATGAAATTCCAAATCATTATAGGTAATCAGGGACATTAAAATACAAAATGTTGATCGATGACAGAAAAGCCAAAATATATGGGATAACACACACGAAGAAATCGTAGGCAAGCACAATCTGGAATAATCAACACAAATGGAGTTTTTTGCGCATCAAATCAATACGTCATAGGAGGAAATGTTTTTCCACATACAAAAAGCCACAACATAAAAGTGCTGCAAACCCAGCCAATCTGACGCTTGTTGTGGTATAAGACGTCTTACGGAGACCGCGCTCAGCAGCAGAGACTGGGTGAGGGGAAAAGCCCCGAATACATTTGACCCAGAGGAAGAGCTTGCTTCCTTTGGAAAAGTGTACTGGGGAGAGGGGGAGGAGGAGGACTCTTTAAGCTCTGAACTGGGTACGAAAAAGACAAAACCACAGACGTGGAGGTAGCAGTTGGGCAAAACGTCATAGGAAAAGAAGCTGGCTTTCTCGTGTCGAATGGAAAGTGCAGTAATACAGTGTGTAGGTCAAGATGTACAATTTTGCTTCCTCGAGAGCGGAATGGCTTGTGGATAAACACACACAGCGGTGTTCTCGTGCAAAACAGCCATTATACATACGTGCCGAAGCAGAATATGTGAAAGTACGACATAAGGAAGTTGCTCGGGAGTTAGTTAGTTAGTTAGTTAGTCGTAGTTCCAACCTCATAGCAACGGGTTGTCCCCATTATGCTCCGTTCCTGTGCCAGTGAATATCGCACAAAATGCTCCCCACTGCCCAATGTGAAAAGTGGAAAAGACAAGAGTCTCGACAAACAACAGCCCGCACAGATATACTGTGTATAATGCCGCCGCCAGAATGTCAACACAATAGTCCCTGTAACAGTAGTTGGGTAATTGGTGTTAGGTGGGAAAAGACTACAGCACGATTGAGCATCGAGATGGAATGAGAGGAGGGATGCTCAAGTCGTGACGTAGTTGGTTGTTAGAGGGGAGTTTTACATCTAGAGACAGAACTGGGAGGACGCCATATTAGGTCCGGGTGTCATCAAGAAGAAATAAACTATTTATAAAGAACCAATTGAGTCAGTTCGTCTTCACTGAGTTCGCATTGTTACATCCCCAACGAAACACCCAGTTCATCTCTGATGGAATCGGCAGTCATTTTCCCATCTGGATGTTTCCTAGATGTTCACCCAGACAGTCCACGAAAATACAGTTCATCGTCGATGGCAGTGGCAGTCAACTAGAAGCCCAGCAACCACGCATTTCTGCATAAGGCAAAAACCGGTCAACTCTGGGACATAGCCATCTACCATCGCTCCGAACATGCAGTCACGTTCCAAAAAACCTCCGGCAGATTAAAAAGTATTTCGCACGAAACTCACAGCTCACAGTGTCGCGCCACGCACTCACTCAGTAGCAGGGCGACGGAACCATCTCGGGAGTCATCACCCGGCTTATAGAGAGAATCAAGGAGTTAACAGGTCGAAACATTCCACGAGAGGATTTTCTGACGTTCGGAAACCTACTGTCGTGCTTGTTGCTTTCCTGAATTCATATAACGAAGGTTATGGTAACTCTAGTTTTGTTTGTTTTTTTTTGTTTTTTTAAACCACCTGGAATGGGTAAACGAATGGCATTTCAACCAATTGACACCATCAGCTAGGTGGAATTTTTAATGTTAGACATGAAACACATGTTGTGAGATATACTACCCTTTACATTCATTTGGTTTGCTCTCTTCACAGACGACAAATGTAAAGGAGAGTGGGCAAACAGACACGATTGTCATGGAGGTAAGTTCATTATTGTCTAGTACTTTATTAGTTAGACCGCCTTGCGTTGGTTTTTTATGAAATTGTATGGGTGCCGGTCGCTCAGAAACAAAAGGAAACTACTGAACATAAACTTGCCAAAATATCACAACAGCAACACATGATGTAAAGGATATGCTATTAACTGTACTAGTTACTCTAGTATTTGAGCATCGGCTGGTCGAGTAGCTGTTCTAACACTCCCACCCCACTCCTACCCCCCGCCATACACTTTTTTTCACATATCCTTTACAGGACATCGCTGTCAACATCAGCATCGTTCAGCTTGTCACGGGACCACTGTAGTTAACGATAAGATGATAGACTAACAGAGACAGTCTGTATTCACAGCTGCAATTGTTTGTTACTAGTGGGGAAACGCGTTGGATCAAACGAACTACCCGTCTTTGAGATCTCCCTAGGAACCAAGAAATTTGTCGTCATTGTTTGATGTGTCGCTGTTGAGAGGAAAGGACTGTTGCATCAGTTGTAGAAGGGGGGGGGGACAACTTTTCTTGTGAAGTTGGAAACAGATTGTCTGCCGCTGGGGCCACCTGTTGTTGACATCGAATGACGTCACTCGGACAATCCCCGACTGTATGAAAACATAACTTGTTGCCGCTAGTGTGAAGAAGGGAGTTGGCCTAGGCAGAAGTGGTTGGACTAGCTCTGTGCTAATATAGAAAAGAATATATTGTGTTCTGTATCTGTTAACGTTGATGAGCATGTGTCTTTCGTGGCAAAGTGTAGATTCGATTCAGGATAGAGCTGAGTTTCATAAGGTAATCACTAGATCGCATTTAGATGTAAATGATGTAGAACAGTCTAGTGATAGATAGAGTAGGACCTGAGCATAGTGTTAAAACTAACTAGTGTGAAAGGTCAATTAGCTCAGCTGGTTGGGAATAGTGAAGTGGGATGATATGTAGAAAGATTGAGGATGGTTGGGAGATAGGGGAAATGTCCAATGGTGGGATCTTCCAGCGGGGTGTCTACTGGGGTTCTGCACGTCGCCTTTGGTCTTTCCTTGTCTTACCCTAATTCAGACCGATGTGATGAGCTCCTTTGCCCCATGATAGAGTTTGGTTCAGTGTTAAAAATCTGAGTGAGGCCGTCGGCCTACACTCATCTAATAGGGGTCAATATACGGTTGCTATCACCAGGTGTGTTCTCTCTTTCATAGGTTCCCCTCAGGTTATGAAGATAACAAGCTAAAATATCGCTATTGCAGATCATGAATAAATTAGTGCGGGAAGATTTATTCAGCGTCTCTTGCACTGGGCCCATGATAAAAAGGGTCTGAAGGAACATGGTTTTGTTGAGCCGAAACATATAAGTATCCGGCAGAAGACTTCTTAGTGATAGGGATCACGAGAACAATAGTGAGATTATTTTCCATACCACATGGAACAAGAACAATAGTAAGATTATTTTCCATACCACATGGAACAAGAACAATAGTGGGATTATTTTCCATACCACATGGAACAAGAACAATAGTAAGATTATTTTCCATACCATATGGAACAAGAACAACCGTGATTATCTATGTAGAAAGAACAATAGGGTTTATCTAGGGAACAGGAACAATGAACCTGGCACTTTTACTAAATTATTCGATTCCTGTGGAACTGTAAACAATAACTGTGTAATGGTAAAAACTCTAGGACATTTAGAAATGAACAAGGTTATTTCAAGTGAGAGTGTTTCCGTATTTTCACGATGCAAGGATTGTTAAGTCTCAGAACTTTAAGGACATTTAGTAACATTATGTATGATCGATTCAGGATAAGCATCGGACTATATCCGTGATTGGTGACCATATATCGGGGTTATCAAAAGGCTACGGGAGGAAGTCAACATCTAGCAGGAGGGACACATCGTTTGGTGAGGTCATTTTGTGCTGAACTATGAGGATGTTGTATAGTCCTTACCGGGATGATCAGACTTTGCTCCTGAGCTGTTCGGTCTGATTCTGCATACACACTAAAGTATACGACATACATTCTACACATACACTTCTCACATACATACACTTTTCTTCATTAAATTAATGTGTTATTAATTTTTAGAAACTAGAGTTGTTAAGTATGTTGTTTTGGGAAAGTGTGTGTAACAGGGGGCATGATCCAGAGGTGAGAGAGGGAGAGAGAAAGAGGTATCCTGAGACTGATGGAGTGCTGTGGACGGAATTTAGTGGATTCTCCAGAATAATGATATGGGGTTAAAAATAATGTGGGTGTTGATTCCCCTCACTCCAGGGACGATACTATAAAGAAATACACGACACAGCTGATTGTTGATTTCTTGGCAAGATTACGCTCAGTAGTTTGCCATTGCTTTCTGAGCGACCGGCTCACATATTCAGTAAGTTACCGACGCGGAGAGAACCGCTACGGATTCTCGCGCACGTCACGTTACTCGCGAGAGTATACGGGATTACGGAGACAGTCGTGTAACACCTAGACCAGGGAGACCGGCCCGTCATACACTGCAAGGTACTATATAGGCAGAAAATGACAATTGAATTGACTGTAATACTTTATAAAACAATAATATCTCTAAACATCTCACACACTCTTATCATCCACTTGCTAACCGAACTTGCCCTTTTACACACTATTGTCCTGGTCCCAATCTGTTTCCTCTTCTTTCTTATTTGTTTTCGTCGTATATCCCATAACCTCATATGCGGATGGTAAGAATGTTAAAATAGATGTGTTCGTAATCAAGTCGTCCAATGCACACTGCGAACATATCCATGCGTGTAGTCACCCAAAATCTGTGTTATCTTTTCGGACCTTCTGTTTTTTGCCACATCGTCTTGCTACCGCGGCTTCCCCTGAATAATGTAACATTAAGTGTTGCATGTCATCTTCTTTGCAGGATGTTGCAATTAACCCCAAACCTATGTTGATTTTCTACGTTCGGTAGTTTGCCACTGCTCATTGCTTATTGAACCAGAATCCAACGTTGAAATATAACTGACCGGTGTTAGGGTTGATCCCGCTACCCCGCCATCATTGCACCAATGGTTTAATAGTTAAAGCGCTCTTATCCTGTCAGCAACGTCGACTGCTCTAACATAGGAACATGTAAAGTGCCATTTGGCACGCTTTGAGACGCATTGGGCCCTTGAAGCTATACCCATGTTGTTGTTGTTGTTTTTTTTTCAAAGACCAATCGGCACTTCACTTGTGATATGTTCAATATCATTTCTAAAGACATAATCTGATATTAACTGTTACGCTGGGTCGAACTTGGAGCCCTGATCAATTTTAAAAATCCCTCCCGAAGTGGATTTCAAACTCATAATACCCAGGTCGGCAATGAAGCGTCTAGCAGATAAATAGCCGTGTCTCTCCCTGACTAACATAAACCATATTAATTACTGTATCCATTGGTTGTGAAGGTTTTAGGAGCGCAACTCATTATCATTAATCCCATATATAAGCTCTATCTAGATATAATAAATTCACACCTTCTTTTCAAAGAAGACACAAAAACTGAAGACACACACAATAATAAATATAGAACAACATATTCACGTTGTCATGTCTCTGCCGTGATTATTATCCTATCACATTTGAGGGTGGTTATTATGCACACACACACACACACTTTAATAGGATGTAAAGCACCCAGTTATCTAGTGTCGTTCACTAGAGGATAACAGGAATATGTTTGTCCTTGCTCATTTTAACTCTTTGTGTACCAAGCAATTTGCATATATTTAACACGGTTTATCTTAGCCAATGTTTTATATTACTCCATTCTACCATTAATAGATGAAGTAACCTTAAAGCAGAAACTGCCTTTGGGTAGTGAAGTGCAGGGATTTTACATATTCCAGTTCATGACATATTAGGATGTGGTGGCCATTTCCTTCCTTGCCGCCTTTCCTTCCCAATCAATGCCCAGACAATGCTGAAAATTGTCTGATACTAATTTGTATCAGGTTGTCTCGACCCCAGATCCATACTGTTCGGAAGAAATAATTCTGTTTTTGACGGGGATTGAACTCTTACCACTATCGTGGCTGGCTATCGCACTTATGACAGTGTCACCACATCAGTTTTCTGTCCTCTATTTTACTTGAGATCCTTCTGTTCTATGCAGTTATAGTTTTGGCTTGTTTCATTCTTTCCCAATTGTTGTATCAACTTGTATCTTAAACAATCATTTTATTATCGCATTATAGCACAACTAGTTAACTTACAACAAACTATTGCCTGATACCAGAAATAATTAATGCAAGTAAGACCCTGTACGGAAGAAAGCAACAGTAAATAAGTGCAGGCATGTTTTCCCATTGACATCTAGCAGACGGTCTGAAACCAAAGTGCCACTGGAATTATAGTGACGACCACGCATACTGACATTAATTATACAGCGATACGACATTGTCAACTTTTAAACGTAAAAGGGAGCAATCGAAACCCTGAGCAACCAAAAAAAAAAAACATGTCTTCTGAGGAAGAAAAAAAAAGAGGGGAGGGGGGGATACTGAATCGTCTTAGCTACTCCGAATGGCAGTGGAAGGTCTTCAGCAGTCGAACCTATCAAGAACATGAAATACTGATGTTGTGGAGGTATATGATCTCGTGTGCCACTCGGAAGGTGGATAATGATGAGGATGATTGTTTGCTTGCTTAGTTATGAATCGCCTGGCATTTTAACGCCAATGCTTCAACGTGTTGTTTATCTGTGCCCTGACAAGGGCTCACCTCCGTCGGAGTGAGGTAGGTGTAGAGATTTGTCTCTAGATCTTTACAAAGGTACACGATTCTAGACACGATACAAAAGTACCAGACTCTAAACAAGGTATAAAAGTACAAGATTCTAGACGCGACAAAATAGTACCCGAATCTAGACGCCGTACAAAATTACCTGACTCTAGACGCGGTACAAAATTACCAGACTCTAGATGCGGTACAAAATTACCAGACTCTAGACGCGGTACAAAATTAACCAGGCTCTAGACGTGGTACAAAAGTATCAGATTCTAGACGTGTTAAAAAAAAGCACCAGATTCTAGACGCGGTACAAATGTACCAGACTCTAGACGCGATACAAAAGTACCAGACTCTAGATGCGGTACAAAAGTACCAGATTATAGATGCGATCCAAAAGTACCATCTTCAAAACGCGGTATAATATTGCTAAAGAGGCGTTACAAAAGTGTCAGCCTCTAGACGCTGTACAAATGTTCCATACTCTAGACACGGTACAAAGGTATAAGTCTGAAGCGTGGTTATAAAAGTACCATCTTCACGGGGACTTTGTTGCAGTAATATCCTTCCCCTTCAAAATCCAGCGGGACGCAGATACCTGGCACTAAAATTTCACAGAAATTTTCACAAAATTCCACATCTGCGGAGGGCCATATAAAGATATAACCAGATCCCGATTCAACACGTCACATAGAGGGAATAACGATGATGAACGCTTTGTGACATTCGGCTACTGAGAAAGGGGCCTTATGTATTTTTTAAGCCCAAATATTCTTAGCCAGAAATCTCTGTCTGTCGGTATCCGTGGCGAAGGTGTTACGGACGCGGTTCGTGATCGCACATACCCGCGTTCAAAACTCAACTGCGCGCGATTTGGCAGCTGACCGCGTTGCGCTGGTTTTTTTTACAAAATGTTACTTGAGCCGGTCGTTCAGAAAGCAATGGCAAACTACTGAATGTAAACTTACCAAGACATCAAGAACAGCAAAAAGTGCTGGTGTTGACTGCAAACGTCCTGTAAAGGATATGCAATTAACTAACTAATCGCTGTCTAAGTTACCTAAGTTAAGTTAGGTGCATATCCTTTACATGACGTCGCAGTCAACCCCAGCATTTCTTTGCTGTTTGTGATCTCCTGGCAAGTTTATGTTCAATAATTTAAAACCAAGTAGGGCGGCTCAAGTCTTAGACCAGTCCCGTGGCAGGAAATGATTGTAGGTGTCGGAAGTGTCGGGACTTTGACTTTTGTTGGTTGTGTACGACGCATCCGCTGACTCAAGTACACCTGATAGATAATACGCTGTGACACGTTTGGAGGATAATGAACACTTAAATGGTTTGCTTCGCCTTGATTCTGTGATATGGGCGTTAATATAGGGATCCCGTGTACACGTTGCGTACATTAAACAAAACCCCGACAGTTAAAAATTGAAACATAGGTTGGAGTGGCCCCTGAATACGATACATTTGAAAATTAGTATCATTTACTTCCCATAAAATTTCCTGACAGCTGATTAGCTTTTTTCGACCTGAGATCTCTCGTGAAGATTTAAAAGAATCCCAGCCTCGCTGAGGCTTCGAACACACACCGACGGGGTCGGCGGGCCAGCGTGCTAGCTACAGTGCTTACACGACTCCCGTGGGCATGGAGTGGAATACAACAGTGACATAGTGCATGCTTAAATTAGGTAATGAGAATCAGAATATAGTTAAAAGCTCATTAATCTAACGCCAGAATGTAGAGGAGAAAATAAATCAATACGAATCCTTTTCTCATATAATCAACTCCGGGCTTTATTTAATGCATATTAAACAGTACAAGTACTTTCTTACTGATGTATATTAGATTTTTCTTTAGTTTGTTTGTTCTCTATTATTCTTTCTGTGTTTTTCATACTTCTTTATTTTTAGCTGCCTAACTGTATGTCGGTCGGTCGGTCCGTCTTTGGGTCGGTAGGTCCCTCCCTCCGTCGCTCGCTCCCTATCTCCCGCCCTCCCTCCACCTACCCGCCCACCCACCCATCATCCATCCATCCATCCATCCATCTATCTATCTATCTATCTATCTATCTCATGTTGTCAGGTCTTAGTCAGATATGACTGAGCTACCGTATAGCAGTAGACGGTACTACCTGCTTTCTGTTAGCGCCGAACGTTGGGCGGCGCTTACCAAACCCGACACCCGACATTGTGCCAACGGCTTCGGGCGGAAGAGCGCAATTGGGAGGGTACAAGCCTTACCCTAGTGCGAGGAAATGCAACCTAAAGACAAAATGTCATGGCAGGGCAGACCAGGCCCTAAGCCTTGGTTGACAGCTGGTATAGGATCGAAGCTCCGACAGACAGACAGTTAGAGCATTGCTTTGCTGATCTGGCAGCTTCTGCAGCTTGTCTTGTTCCAGATGTAGAGGTGTTACCTTTCCTCTGGAGTGAACTAGGCAGGCCGAGAGAGGGATCATGCTGCATGGGCAACACATGATCTCTATATTTTAGCCCAGACTTTGTGCTATAGAGAGGCAATAACTCCATCCTTGGTCTTAACCGGTCTCGGAATCAAAGCGAGAGGCAACTGTTACGGGTTATAAGTCCCTGTCAATTGGCGTAGACATGGGGCACCATGCGTTGCCTCTGATGGTGGGAGACACCTACAGGTGTCACTGATCAGCTACCGCCCGCCTCAAGCTGGGCAGCCCCCGGCCAATTGGGTGCTGATTCGCCACAGCCTGCCTGCTTCAATGGGTGCTTGGAGCTAGGACAAAATCTGAATCTCAGGCTGTAAAACCATTGCACCAGGTAATAAGAAATAGAAAAATAGAAACTTCAAGCTACGACTTGCAACCTGCAACGTGAGAACCATGTGTCCAGGATTTTCCACTGACTTGACCAATATTGACGATGTGAGAAAAACGGCTGTGATTGATGCCGAACTCAATCGTCTTAACATTGATATTGCTGGCCTGCAGGAGACTTGCCTCGCTGAGGAAGGGTCACTCAAGGAAAACAATTACACCTTTTTTGGAAGGGTAGAAGGCAGGCTGAAAAAAGGCAACACGGTGTGGGCTTTGCAGTGAAGAATTTGCTACTGGTTTAGCAGAGTCACCAACCATTATGGCCAACCGCCTCACAGGGGTCCATGGCAGCCGGATCGTATAGCGTGTTGATATGCATTAACTCAAAAAGCAAACCGGAGTCAAACGGTAGCAGCAACTTTCAAGGTGAAAGCAACCAAATTCAAACAAACCTTGAAAACGTAGACATATATAAAAGCCAGCCTCCGTAGATATCCAGGTTTTGTCATTCTTTATTGTCTTTTGATACAAATGGGGCTATTCCAAGACGGCATATCAAAATGGCATGACAAATATGACCAAGTCTCTTAGTTATTGTACAAAAGCGAGGAAAATAACATTCCCTTTGTGGTTCTTTTTGCCTTAGCCCATTCCTTCCACATTGTTAAGTGTTTAAGTATTGATGATTTCAACGATACTAGATGGAACCAAAACTTCCCACAAGGACCAAGCGTCTTATCTAATCGCTGGCGAGATGGCTTCTGTATCGTATGTATCTTGTAGTCAACATACGACATCATCATCGCAGCATCAAGCGACGGTGCTCACCCGTGCACTGCTTACTAATTTTTACACTGCACAGTAATTATTATTTCTAATTCCAGACCCGGCCATGCTTTGTTTTTGAACCTCGACCTTTAGCCGTCTAATCACTATAACAGTTACACTGTTATACTGGGAATGATTGAAATACCAGCAGGAGGAAATGAAAGACTATTATCCCTGCGCTTGGCAACCTCTTGTGGTTTTGCCACCATTATTACTGCATATGCACCGACACTGATTCCTCTGATGATGTGAAGGATTCGTTCTATGAGGAGTTAGACTCCGTGATCAAGGCAGTTCCAAAATATGACTACATTTATATGCACGGCGATTTCAATGCTCGTGTGGGCAAGGACTCGAGTTCATAGCCAGTGTGCCTTGGAAAATACAACATCGGTCTCATGAATGAGAATGGGCAAAGGCTGCTGGAGCATTGCACCATAAATTACCTATGTATTACAAACTCCTTTTTTTTTAAACAAAAGAGCTGCACAAGGTCACATGGAAACATCCAAGATCAGGCCATTGGCACCAGCTGGACTTCATCATCACACGGTGACAACATCTGAACTATATATCATTGACTCGACACAGTGCTGACTGTGATACGGATCATTATTTGGTTGTTGCAAGGGTTAGACTCAGACTAAAGAGAATCTACACAGCTAAACACAAATCTAGCCCCAGGATTAATATTATTAACACCCACGATCCTGAAAAGTGCTTTCAGTTTCAACAGCAACTTGAAGACGCTTTCACTGATACACCAGAAAATTGTACAGTAAATGAAAAGCGGGGTAAACTTAAAGAAACTCTTTATAAAACTGCCGTAGGGGTTTACGGCACTGTGGATTATAAGAGGTAGGACTGGTTTGCGGCAAACAGCCAAACTCTGCAGCCCTTGATTGATAAGAAGAAGATAGATCTCTTAAGAAACAAGGAAAGACCAACGCGTAACACACTCAGTGAGCTGAAGCGAGCTAGGAAGGATGTGCTAAAGGCTGCCAGGCAGTGTGCAAATGATTATTGGATCAAATTATGTGAGTCCATTCAAATCGCAAGTGATAAGAGAAACATCAGAAGCATATATGAAGGAATAAAGAAAGCCTGTGGTCCAATCATCAAAAGAAGTGCACTTGACTGGAGAAATGATAACTGATAAGAAACAGCAGATGGACAGAAGGGTAGAGCACTATTCGGAGCTTTACTCAAGTGAGAAAAAACTAGTAGCGGATGATGCCCTCAATGCCATATAGGCTCTACCAACTCTTGACCACCTGGATACACTTCAAACCATAACAGAAGTTAAGTGTGCTATAAATTAACTTGCATCTGGCAAGGCTCCAGGTAAGGATGGGATTCCAATAGAGGTTATCAGGAATGGGCAAGTCACACACACTCTACAGATCCACCAGCTAATAGAGCTATGCTGGCGAGAAGGACAAGTCCCACAGGATTTCAAAGACTCAAGCATCATAACACTGTACAAGAACAAGGGCGATCGGAACGACTACAACAACTATAGGGGTATCTCACTTCTGTGTATTGTTGGAAAAGTATTTGCCAGGATTGTTCTGCGCAGACTTCAAGTCCTAGGAGATCAAGTCTACCCCGAATCACAGTGTGGCTTTCGACAGAACCGGTCTACCATTGATATGATATTCTCATTGCGACAAATGCAAGAAAAATGCCGTGAACAGAATAAACCACTGTTTATTGCCTTCATCGACCCCACAAAGGCATTTGATTTGGTCACTCGTGAGGGTCTGTTCAAGGTACTAAAGAAGATTGGTGTCGCAGAATCACTGTACGTTAACGATAAGATGAAAAACCTAACAGAGACAGCATGTTTTTAAGGCTGAAATTGGTGTTACTAGCACAGAAACACTTAAGTCCGATAAAAGGGAAACTACGAGTCTTTGAGATTCCCTAGGAACGAAAAATCTATCGGCATTGTTTGATGAGTCGCGAGATGAAAGGGACAGACGGTTGCCTTGGTTGTAGAAAAGGGAGACGAATAGTCTTGTGCAGTTAGGGACGGATTGTCTCCCCCTAAAAAATCTGGTGTTGATATTCAAAGGACGTCACTTGAACAATCCACGACTGTTTGAAAAAAAAAAAAACTAACTTGTGCCGGGATTGTAAATGAGAGAGTTGGCCTAGACGGACGGTGCTTCGCTAGCTCTGTAGGAATTTGGAAAACATCTACCGTGTTCGGGATTAATTAAATTTAATATACACGTGCCTGTCATGGCAAAATGTAGATGTGATTCAGGAGTAAAGCAGTGTTACATAAGGTACTCCAAAGATTTTATTTTGGTATAATTAATGTAGGATGGGTGATAGTTAGAGTTAGGACTTTAACGTAGTGTGTTGCGTTGTGGTTAGGTAGTAAAAGGGTGTCGGCGACAGTAGGCAGCTGCATTGTAAAAACTAGCTAGGGTGATATGGTTATTAGCCCTGCTAGTGAGAATAGTGCAGTAGGGTGATATTTGGAAAGATTGAGGAGGGGTGGGGAGATAGGGGAAATGTCCAGTGGTAGGATCTTCCAGTGGGGTGCCTACTGGGGTTCTACACTCTGTCTATTGGTCTTTCCTTGTCTTATCCTAATTCGGGCCAAGGTGATGAGCTCCTCTGCTCCATGACAGAGTTTAGTTCGCTGATAAATATCTGAGCGAGGCCGTAGGCCTACACTCAGCTAGTAGGATCAGTGACTAGTGCTCTCACCTGGTGTGTTATTTCTCTAACAGGTTCCCCGCCAGTTACAAGGAAGCTCTACACTGGTTTTTGATGAAGTGCTTCTCCGGTTCGGAGGAACACAAGATGAACAGTCAATGTTTTACTGAGATGAATAACTTCAGAGAAGAAAGTTATACAATAGGGTTTATGATGGGCCCATAATCAGGAGGGTCCACCAGAACATGGCTCAGTTGAGCAAAACCATATAAACGTTTCCTGTGTGATAGGGTTCACCTAGGATGGGTGATGTTCGTTTTTTACACCACATATCAAATGACCACTAAGGATTAACATGGAAAACTAAACGTAGCATTCACATGGAGTTGTAGATTCCAGTGGAATATTACAAGAGACATTGTGTTTTTGTGATAATCTTGACAATAGATAGAATCCAGTGTGCTACCAATAACAGTGATACCTATTTTCACAGTACAGAGATTGGTACATTTAAGAACTATAGGGACTTATAATATGCAGCGTGTGACCGATCCATGATCAGTGTTAAACTATAGACTCTATCTATTTCGGATGATCATGTATATGGATTACCAAGTAACTACCGGAGAAAGTCAGCGTCTGGCAGGAGAGACACATCACTGGGTGAGGTTCTTTTGTGCTGAGCTAACGTGCTGTGGTGTAACCTTGCTAGGAAAATCTGACTTGGCTCCTAATCTGCTGGCCTGATTCTACACACAGTATAGTTTACGACACATTCTTCGCATACACTTCTCACATACATTACACTTTTTTTTACATAAGTTAATTATTAATTTTTAGAAGCTAGAGTTGTTGAGTATGTTGCATTGGGGAAGAATGAGAGGAGGCATGATCCAGTAATATGAGAGAGAGAGAGAGAGAGAGAGAGAAGAGAGAGAGAGAGAGAGAGAGAGAGAGAGAGAGAGAGAGAGAGAGGGGGGGTGTCCATAAACTGAGGGAGTGTGGTGGACGGAATCCAGTGGATTCTCCAGAATAATGATATGGGGTTGAATATAATGTGGGTGTTGATTCCCGTCACTCCAGGGACAACACAATAAAAAGGAATCCACGACATTATTGGTGGCTCGTCCGGGATCTTTGACAGGGGGATCTCTCGTAAACGGAATCCTTTGACAGCGGGATCTCTCGAAAACGGGATTTTTAGACGACGAGGTATTTTGACACGGGATTTCTCGACACGGGATCTTTAGATACAGGACGGAGATATCATATTAGTGAGGATCCAGCTAGGGTGAATGTGGATAGGGGTTAAGACACATATCTTACCTGTTCACACTTCACACGTCTACTTAGGTCTGTGGTCCTAATTCTACTCTTGTTACTGAGTGATTGTGTTGTGTTGTGCTGTGTGGTGTTAAATACATAGATACATTGTAATTAGTAAATATCTATATATTTGTTTTGGAGATAGTTTGTATTCAACCTGCTGACTTACCTCTCTGAAACATGGCCACTCCTAAACTAACTACGGCAGAACTAAGGGCAAAGGGGGTAGAAATGGGCTTGTCAGGTTCTGCACTAACAGATTACATACAGGAGGTGGAGAGAGATCTTCGGCAGGCAGAAAATGAAGATCGAAAGGCTGAGTGGGAATTGAGAAAGATGGAGTTAGAAGCTAAGAGGATTGAAGCTGAGCAAGCCACTAGAAGGCTGGAACTTGAAGCTGAGCAGGCTAAGAAACTTGAAGCTGAGCAGGCAGCTAGGAAACTTGAAGCTGAGCAAGCCACTAGACGGCTGGAACTTGAAGCTGAGCAAGCAGCTAAGAAACTTTAAGTTGAGCAAGCAGCTAAGCAACTTGAAGTTGAGCAAGCTGCTAGGCAACGGGAAGCTAAACAAGAAGCTCAGAAAAGGGAACACGAGTACCGAATGCGGGAACTCGAGCTTAAGAGACAAACTTTTGGGGAAACTGAGGGATCAGTGGGAGGCTCCTCCACCCCAGGCGCAACCCCAGTAGGTGGACATAGTTACATTGTTATGAAGTTCCCTCTAGCGGTCTACGAAGAGGACACAGAGAAGATCGATCAGTACCTACAACGCTTTGAGGCCACGTCGGTTGCTATGAGTCTGGATCGTGACAAATGGTGTCTTAAGTTGTCCCATGGATTACACGGGACAGGTTACGAGGTTTATTCTCGCCTGCCACCAGGACATGAGAACAATTACGACGAGTTGAAAACGGCTCTGCTGAAACGGTTCGAGGTTACGTCACATACCTACCGGAAAAAATTTCGAGCAGCGAAACGAGAACCGGGAGAGTTGTTTGCCGCCCACAGTTTGCGTCTGAAATTCTATCTCCATAAGTGGATGGATTTGGCTGGGTTCGCACATGATTATGAGAGTCTGGAAGAGCTCATGGTAGTCGACCAGCTGAAGAAGCAAATGTCGACACCTCTCAGGACATTCCTGGAAGAACAAGGGGCGGAACGTATTGACCTCGTGACGAAACGGGCAGAACGATTTGTCGAGGTACATGGGGAGGCGGCAGAAAACCTCTCTACAAACACCAAAAGTCAAGAGAAACATGACCGGAAGAAATCCAAGAATTCAGGAACCAAGAAAGGGGAATCTTATGTAAAACCTTCAGAGGATAGTTCAGAGAAGACAAAGGAGGGAAGCAAGAGCACTTCGAGCTCTACACCAAAACGACCGTGGTCGGAGAAGTGGTGTTCAATTTGTAAGTTGCCCTCTCACAATACGAGGGACTGCAAATCGAAGGCTAAGATCCCTCACTTCGCAGCATATCAAGTGACTTCCAAGGGGGTTGTCACTGAAAATGCCAAGGTCAACAAGGAAGCTCGCCACCAGGAGAGATCACTCAACTCCGGCACTAGAATATCTAGGACAGGGAAATGGTGCAAACACTGCAGGTCAAACATGCACAATGCTATTGACTGCAAGGGAAAGTCAGGAGACTCTTATTTCGTCGTGTGTCCAGGGAAACCTAAGGTGGAGCCCACCCAACAGGTCGAGGCCGAGGAAGAGACTCCAGACCAGGAAATACCACCTGTAGTGGAATTGATAGAGGTTAACGGCCGTCAAGTGGAGTGTTTGTATGACACAGGACTGAACGGGGAGGCCGTGATTTCCGCGGATCTGGTACACCCAGAACAATTCACAGGTGAGACGATGGAGATACAGCCTGCACAGAAGAGTGCTGTGGCCATGAAGTTGCCCATTGCCATAGTGGAGATTCGGTCAAGATATGTCACCGGCACAATCAAGGCCGCTGTATTGACTGATCCCATATTTCCCGTCATCCTCAGCTGCTGATATGTCTTTCTGGGAATTCCCAGGGAGCCAATCCATATGGGAGAAATACAGACTCGCTCTCAGACGAGAATGGAAGAGGCAGAAGCAATTGTGGCTAACCCAATGCCGGGGGAGCTGCGAACTGCCCAGAGTGAGGATGCAACCTTACGTCCTTGCTACAAGAAGCTGCAGAGAAGTGCTGATCCACCAAAACGGGGGTAATACTACATGAAGAATAGGATACTCTACGGGAGAGCCGGAAGGGGAGACAAACTATACGATCAGTTGGTGGTCCCAAAGGCTCACCGTTCCCAAATTCTTCATATGGGGCATACCATCTCCTTTAGTGGGCATATGGGTATTGCCGCCACCATGCAGCGAATTTCCTGCCATTACTATTGGCCGGGAATGACAGATGATGTGCGTCGGTATGTGAAGTCATGCCCTGAGTGCCAGAGGGTGGCACCGAAACACTGGACAGCACCAGTGGTCTTGGGAGAGATGCCCATCATATCTCCTTATGAGACTCGAGAACCTTTGCAATCTTTTCCCTCTCCTGGGAAGTCAGATCAGGGTTCATCTGCACATCCCTGTAGGTTTACTGGTGTACCAGGGGATATTCCCTGCCCTCGTTGGTTCCCACTTCAGTCTCCACTGCAACTGCCATTGCCATGAGATGGGCTGCTTTACCTCCGGGTCTCTCCTCGTATTTCCGCAGGAGATTGATATGGAAAATCTTCGACTTTCCCCGGATCCGGATCTGATAGTTGGTTCTGGATATCACCCTTTCAACGGGAAATGGTCCTTGCAAACCTATCTCCGGTCTGTTGTTTACAGTTGGGAGTAGCAACAAGACATTGTCTCCCACCTCTAGAGATCTGTCTTTAGACCTACGGTTGTAGTAAGCCGCATGTCTTTTTCTGGCCTTTTTCAAGTTTTGATTCGCCAGAGTCCATCCCTTGTGAAGTTTTTCTTTCAGTTCCTCCACGTATTTATAAGGAGATCACTTCTTCTGACGTCCCCTCCTCAGTCCAACTCCTCAACATTGCTTCCACCGGTCCCTTGATTGGACGACCAAACAGCAAAGTAGCAGGTGGTAGTCCTGTTGAGCCATGAGGTACTTCCCGATAGGCCAAAAGTGCTGCTGGGATATATTCATCCCACCTATGAGGTTCTTCCTGTGCCAATTTCCTGAGCATTGTCATCAACGTGCCGTTGAAACGCTCTACTTGTCCATTAGCTTGAGGGTGGTAGGGGCTGGTATGTATGTGGTTAGAGTGGAAGACTCTAAATACCTCCTCCATTAGTTTCCCACAAAACTGGGACCCATTGTCCGTCAGAATTTGATCAGGGAAGCCTGATCTGGTAAAGGTCTCCATTAGTGCATCAGCCACTCGTTTCGAGTCAATTGTGGTTAATGGTATGGCTTCACCCCACATTGTACAGCAATCCACCATTGTGAATATGTACATGTTCCTCCTCCTAGTCCTAGGAAGTGGACCCACGATATCGATGGCTACCCTCTCAGTTCAATTGGCTGCCCACCAACTCTTCTGTCCATTGTGGTATCATCCACACAGGCATGAAGGGTATAATCAAGTTTGATGGTGCAACGTCTGGAGAGTTTGAAATCAAGAGTGGAGGTAAGCAAGGTTGTGTACTAGCTCCCACCCTCTTTGGAATATCCTTTTCACTTCTACTGAAATATGCCTTTCGTGATCAGGATGGTGGTATATACATTCACTCACGCTCAAATGGTGGCCTCTACAATGCTCAGAGATTGAAGGCCAAGACCAAAATTAGGAGGGTACTGATCAGAGAGTTGTTTTTTGCAAATGATGCTGCAGTTACATCCCACTCTGAGGAAGAATTGCAATGTCTACTATCTGCATTCTCCAATGCTTGTTCTGAATTTGGTTTAACAATTAGCAAAACGAAGACACAGATTATGTCACAAGATGCACATGGGGTACCATCAATCTTTATTGACGACGCCAAACTAGAGATGGCATACCATTTTACATATCTAGGTGTATCAGTGAAAGCGTCTTCAAGTTGCTGTTGAGACTGAAAGCACTTTTCAGGATCGTGAGTGTTAATAATATTAATCCTGGGACTAGATTTGTGTTTAGCTGTGTAGATTCTCTTTGGTCTGAGTCTAACCCTTGCAACAACCAAAGAATGACCGTATCACAGTCAGCACTGTGTCAAGTCAATGATATATGGTTCAGATGTTGTCACCGTGTGATGATGAAGTCCAGCTGGTGCCAATGGCCTGATCTTGGATGTGTAATTGTGTAATTGTGTAATTGTAATTGTAAATAGAAAATTATCCCTAGATCAGGAAATCAACATCCGGATTGGTAAGGCAGCAACAACAATGAACAGGTTAAGAAAAGGAGTCTGGGAGAACAGGAAGCTTACTACAAAAACAAAAGTCCTTGTCTATCAAGCCTGTGTCCTGGACAACTTACTCACACCAAGAGAAACGTTTAAACAGTTTTCAGGTGCGGTGTCTGCGAAGAATTCTTGGTATTAAGTGAATGAATTACCAAAAGACGATTAAGTAGATTGTGAGCTTTACTGGCTCACGATTACAAGAAACAAAATGGACGTTGTGGCCAAAGCCTTCGCCAGCACAGAACAAAACAACACAAACAGACACAAAACTAATAAAATAATCACTACATAGAAAATACAGAGCTTACTTAGCTGAATCCTGTCTTGGTTGAATGTGTCTAAAGCACTAGCCGTTTGATGAGTGTGGAAACGCCCGGATGAGAGGTTTGAAAAGTGTCGATGGGTAACAGGGATTGGCTAAGACGCCCGATTGGCTGGGGGGGGGGGGACACCCATGTGGACGAACAGTGAAGGGCGAATTTGCAGTGAACTGAAGCCGGCTCTGTGGCGAAGGTGTTAGTTCGCAATTCCGCATACTCATTTGGCGGGCGATTAGAATTCAGTACGCCCTGTGTTGGTTAGCATATGACAGCATGAGAACCGGTCGCTCAGAAAGTAATGACAAACCACCGAACGCAAACTTGCCAAAAAATCACTAACGGCAAAAGTAATGCTATGGATGATGGCAATGCTCTGTAAAAGATGCGCTATCACGTTATTCTGTGGGCTATACAGCTGCGGGAAACAAGAGAGAGAGAGAGAGAGAGAGAGAGACAGACAGACAGACAGACAGAGACAGACAGAGACAGAGAGAGACACAGAGAGAGAGAGAGAGAGAGAGAGAGAGAGAGAGGGGCGGCGGGGCGGAATTGGAAGTTAAATGAAACTATGTTGGACATTAAGGCCGTGAGGGGAGAGTGTCCCCAAGTGGAAGATGAGGCGGTTTTCCAACGTCTTGCGATCGCGTTCGTGAGATGCGCACGATTTGAGCGACGTGACCTGTATGTCCGCCACGCCACAGTGGTAAGAACTGTTCAAGTGCATGAGCACCGGTTTCTGGGCACCACTGCTGATATCAGATAGGTGTTGCCTAAATCTGTCAGCAAGACTTAAGCCTGTCTCACCGATATACCTCATGTCACAACGAGTGCAGACGATCGCATAGATAACGTTGCGACTCATGCATGAGAAACCCTCACGAATGTGGAAAGTGGTCTTGGGGAATTCCAGACACTGGGTTTGAAGTACATATGGGCAGGTCTAACAACGTGATCGAAGACAATCCATCGTACCAAGAAGAGACGTATGAGGGTGGGGTAGACTACTATGGACCAGCACATCCCTGAGGTTACGATCCCGCCTGTAAGACACCAGAGGGGCCTCTGAAAAGACATCGCGAGTTATCGGGTCTGCCTGGAGAATAAATAGATGCCTAAGGAGGACATTCTTGGCAGCAATATTGTGGGGATGGTAGGTTAATTAAAGGATCGGCCTATTGTTTCGTGGTTTAGGCCTGGAGGAGAGAGCCTCGGTACTACTGATAGACTGACAGCAGTAAAGGGCTGTAGACTAAACTTTATCAGGATAGCCACGAAGGCGGAAGAAATCTAACATTTCGTTGGCTTTTTGGCGGAAATCGTTTGTCAGCAACCTGCTTGCGACAGGTCTTTCAGGACTCCCCTACTTTTGCACCACACGAAATAATAACTCGTGTCATTTGCAAAAGGAATGCAATTTATTTAGAGCTAGCGATAAACAAGCTCTGCGAGCGGAATACTTCATTGACAATAAACAGCATGGTACGTTACATAGATGCAATGAAGAACTGATAATGATACTATTAAACACTAAACGAAATCTAAAGCCTAACAATCACTATTGTCTAGAAACTTATAGCTTTCGTAAGGAACACGTCTATTCTCTAATCGTCTCAGTCCTGGTCTGTCCTCACGCAACTCATTGCGTGTTCAAACACGGACGCTGGATTCTCCGTGCGCTGGTGAGTCTTGCGTGCATAGTGGTCCAGCACGCTGGCCAGCTCACTCGAGTAACCTGGTACTCCACGGTTACTCGTAGAAGCGAGTTTCCCAATGTCTTGGGGAAACCCTCGCTCAGCTGTACTTAATGCTCCCTTTGTTGACACAAGTGTGTCCCGTTGTGAAGCTATTTATAGCGCTGGTGTCTCTCCTGTCTGGTGTCTTCTACTAGACTCTGTCTTAGCTCTATTACTTATATTATTAACTCTCTAAACACTTATTGGGATTTTGACAGGCTCCTCTCCCCTCTGTGAAGTGTTACACCCCTTTAACTCATGCTTGTAACACGTTGTATGGTCACAAAAGAAAATTGGCTGTCCAATTTTGTCAAAGATCCAATAAGTTGTAAATCTCTCTTCTGGGGATAGAACAAACTCTCTTCTCCCTTACTCACACTGTTCTATTTCTTCACTCGGCTAATTGAGTAGCCCATAGTATCAGTATAGTTGGCTATAAATCTTCTTGGGAATTGTTGTGATCCGGAACCGTTGTCTTATGACTTATGTCCTGACTTCCGTCTTTTGACCCTCTGTCTTTTGACTTCCGTGCGTTGACTAATGTCTTTTGACCTGTCCTCATATTGCCCAAAATGACAACCCAATACAAGTTGACTCTGTTATGAGTACAACACATGAGCATTAAATGTTCATGTTCCCAATAATATCAACTACAACTTGTATACATAAAGTTCTACTCTTCACCTTCTCGCTTCCGCTTGTGAAGACATATTTTCAATGTTACATTAAGGTTTTTAAGACGTTATTGTGTCCCCTGATTTGAGTTACTGTTCTTTGAAATAAATGGTGTGTGCAACTTTTATGTGTTTGTTTTCCTGTTTGTTTGCGTGTTTTCTAATAATCTACAATGTACTTAATTTTCTACCATGTGTATGCGTTACTATACTACATGTGTGTATTCCTTCGAGCGCCGTAAATCGGTTTATTGTGGTTACAAATGTTTGTTATTCTTATTTATTACCACAACTCCGTTTCAAGATGCTCAAAGTATTTTCCCTATCTAATCTACTAAAGTATAGCAGTAACACACATAAAACTTGACAACACATTGGTTACACTGATTGACACAGACAAGTCACAACAAGGCATTTTAAGCGGTGAACAAAAGATTTGCCGCTACCTTTCTCTCTCTCTCTCTCTCTCTCTCTCTCTCTCTCTCTCTCTCTCTCTCTCTCTCTCTCTCTTTCTTTCTTTCACTGTTTAGTATTGTATACATTATCTCCTCTCATTTACACATCTTTCATCCAATTTCATACCATTCTTGCTAAAACATTCAATCGTCATTAAAATATGGTTCATAGTATCAGGTAAATGAACCTTTACATTAAATGATTGGCTGAAATATACACATTTTCACGCCAAATGACTGTGCGATTTGTTGGCACGTGTCATGACTATACAAAATATACAAGTTTGTGAGGATGGTTTGTTACCGATCCTGTAATACTAACTACTGTAATTTGGTGTGCTATTCTAAATTATCCTAAGGGAAATAATCTAACTAACTAATTACATTTAAGCAAATTGGGTTAATTACCTTAAAGTGTTATTGGTAAATGAAATGATGTTAATTTCTAAATGGTTGGGTTAGTTTAGAAATGATTTTTTAAATAAATGAATTTATAAATTATTATGATTATGCGGTGATAAAGTAAAGTAATATCTAACAATTACATTTCTATTATTGGTGTTAACTTAAATGGGTTATTAACTAAATGATGGTGATTTCTAACTATCACATAAGATAAATAAAGTTATATATGCACTTGAACATTTTTCATTTCAATTTTTCATAGAAAAATAAGGTTATGCATACTGTTTATAAAACAATATTATATACATATCACATTTACGTTTCTATATCTAATTACACTAACTAATGTTGTCCTTTCAGGTGTGAAGATGGAGCAATGTTCTTTGTAGACTACTTTCATAACATAGTTCATTTCGCCAAAGTCTTATATGCTCTCCTTCCTGTATAGTGTATAAATATATAGTTCCCTACCAATTTATGTAGGTTCATAGCTAACACTTCAATGTTCATATGGCTTATATATATGTTAGCGCTGCAGACATATTACTTATGCGTCTGTTCGTTTCGCTGATAATGGCACTGTTACTCTTACAGTTTTACCAACTTGGCGATGATAACGCACTTACAGTGTAACTTATTCACCACATACGGCACTGATCTAATTAGCAATTACAGTGTCACTGTTTCTGGTGATGTCTGGTCGATCTTTTCCTGCATATCAGGTATTTCAATGGTTGACGGTCGACTCAAAGTGTCTGCCAACGAGTTCAATCTCCCCTTTAAATGCTGAATGGTAAATGCATAGTTCTGCAGTATCAAAGCCCACCTGCAGACCCTATTATTGTGGGGAATGCCAGACTGCATCACAGACAACGGAGAATTGTCGGTTTCGATCACAATCTGTGCTCCTGCCAAAAACCTATGAAGTTTTCTAACACAATAGATTAAGCTGAGGCCCTCCAATTCTGTTGCTGAGTATCTCGATTCAGCTGGGCTGATCTTACGACTTACGTACATTACTGGGTGGAACTTCCCTTCGTAGAACTGTCCTAGTACTCCAGATATGGAGATAGCACTTGCGTCTGTGCGTAAGAAATAGGTAAGATTTTTGTTAGGCAAACGCAGGATAGGTGGAACACTGAATAAATATTTCAATTTTGATAAAGCACTAATTAATCCTGCATCTTGCACATTTAGTTTAGCCGAAGCTTTCAAAATGTTCGAAAAAACACTGGTGATTTCCGCCAGATTGGGAATAAATTTACTATAATAATTCACAAGACCAAGTAGACTTCTGACCTGTTTCTTGGTCGTTGGCATAGTTAAATTTAGAATCTTGGTCACGATTCTTGCATCTGTTCTGAGTTGGCCCCTGCAGATGATATGGCCTAGGAAGTCAATCTCTTCCATGCCCAACTCTACTTTAGTGGGCTTGACTGTAAGCCCAAATACTCGCAACCTGTCGAAGACATGTCGTAGTTTCTGTAGGTGTGACGTCCAGTCTTCAGTATGAATGCATATGTCATCAATGTATGTAGAAGTATTGGTCACCCCGTGGAGAAGATCCCTAGTTAGACGGACGAAAGTCGCTGGAGCATTACGAAGGCCAAAAGGAAGAAATCGCCACTCATAGAGTCCTAAAGGTGTGGAGAAAGCTGTTAATGGAATCGAATTTTGTTGCATCGGGACCTGCCAATAAACTTTCGTGAGATCAAGCTTGCTAAAGATGCGGGATGTAGACATATCAAGGATCAAATCCTCGCATGCTGGGATTGGTTCAGCATCAATTTTGGTTATTTTATTCAAACGCCGATAATCGACGCAGAGTCGAATAGTTGAGTCCTTTTTGGCGACAAGGACGATAGGGAAAGAATACTCTGACTGAGATTTCTGAATTATTCCACTCGACTCAAGAGATAGTATTTCTTTGTCGAGATTAGCCCTATAATTTAGAGGGATGGAATAAGGTCGACACTTGATTGGGGTGTTGTCAGTCAGACTAAAGGAGTGTTCTATTCTGTATGTCTTTCCTGGGATGTCGGAGAAAATGTCTCTGTACTCTGTCACTAATTCTATCATCTGTCGTCGTTGCTCGTCTGTAAGTTTGGTTTCTATCTTTATACTGTCGATGGTCCCAGTCGTGTCTACAGTAGGGACAGGTAATTCTATTTCGTCTTCATCTGTCTCGTTCAGTACTGTTGTTGTACTAGCTGCGTGTGCTGTTACCTGGCTAAGTGTGTTTGCGATGTCGTTGTCATGTGTCGGCCTACCTGGTGTAGTTGTGTTGTGTACGATTGTCGTCCGATTACTTGGTGTGGGTGCATCTTGTTCGTCTGTCTGTAGTTCTTGTCGTGAAAAGTATGGTTTCAGCATGTTGATATGAAATATCTTTAATTTTCCTTTTATCGATATTTCATAATCGACATCTGATATTTTACGTTCAACGTTGAATGGCCCTTGCCACGATGTTAGTAACAAATTACGTTTATCCGGTAGTAAAAGCAGAACCTTCTGATTTGGTTCAAGATGTATAGTTTTAGCACCCTTGTTTGCATAGTCACGGTACATCTGTCCTTTCCTCTCCAAAGATGCCTTAGCTATTTCACACGCTTTCATTATTCTATCGCGTGTCTCTGTTACCATCTCATATGGTGTTACTGCTGTTGGATTTTCTGGTAAGCTAGTAATTAGCTGATGGTAAATTGTTAGGGGTCCTCGAGGGTTCGCCCCATATACTAATTTAAAAGGTGAGAAACCCGTACTCGAGTGCGGAATTTCTCTATGGGCAAATAGCACTGCTGGCAATAGCGTGTCCCAATCAGATGGGTTTTCTGCTGTTACTTTAGCCAGCATGTGTTTGAGATCCCCGTTAATTTTCTCTATGATCCTGTTGCTCATTGGGTGATACGGGGTACAGAAGTGCTGCTCTATTCCTAACAATTTTGTTAAGGCTTGCGTAGCAGCCGAAATAAACTGCGTTCCCCGATCCGATAGAATAGTTCGTGGGAAGCCAAAACGACAAAATAGGGGCAAAAATACATTTGCCACATCTTTGGAGGTGATGTATTTTAGTGGAATAGCTTCAATCCACCTGGTGCATAGATCCACGAGAGTAAGTATGAATTGGTTTCCTTTGCTCGACACCTGATTTAGGGGTCCAACAATATCGACCGCTACACACTCAAATGGTCTAGATGCTAATAATGACAGTTGAACTTCGGCCGTCACATGCTTTCCCTTTCTTACAAGATGTTGACAAATAGTACATGAACGACAGAAAAATTTTATATCAGTACAGAATTTAGGCCAGTAGAAGTGTGACAAAATTCTGGCTCTGGTTTTGTCATAGGCCATATGTCCAGCAAACGGTGACTCATGTGCGATCTTTAGCACAGTTTGTCGGTATGTTACAGGTAACACCGTTTGCTGAATTTCATGGTTATTATTTGTGTAATAACGCATGAGAATTCCGTTATGTTTTTTAAAATACCAAGATGCATTTTTAGTCACTTTCGTTCGCTCACCTAACAATTTAAAATAAGGTGCGATAGTTTGATCGGTGCTTTGTGCCTCGATCAATTTTTGTCGAGTACTGTTGGTATCGGCACCGCTGGGTGTTAACAGCTGTAACATCTCATTTTGCAAGTCAGTATAGTGAGTTTGCGTATCTGACCTTGTTACAACATTAGCCATGTTTGTATGTTTCCAGGCTATTATGTCGTCGTCAGTACACTGCTTCAATGACGATAAACAGCCTAAAATCAGATCCGTGCAGGAATCTTGCAGGATTGCGCAAGTAAATGCGCTGGTAAGGAACGGGGTATTAATATGCGCTTTTGCCAGTGGGTATTTCTCAATGGTTCCAGAGAAAGTACGGCATTTGACAAATTCACCCGTGTAATCTTCTGGTCTGACCAGTTCTTTTCTTAAACCAAGTAAAGTGCTGCCGCTATCGAGTAAACAATGGCATGGTTGATCATTTACCAATGCCTCGTAGAACTTCAGTTTACCTCTGGAGGCACTTGCTGCATTAGCATCTTCATTGGAGAATGGTATCACGTGCCCACATTTCAATTTACCATCCGCATGAAACTGGTGACATGTGCCACATTTCTTAAAGTCTAATATGTCAGTAACTTCTGCCACACTTTCACATTCACTCGTTGGTAAAACATTTACAAGTTCCGAATCAATTTCACTATCATCGTCTGATGAAGTATCGATGAGTGCAGCGTTATTTGCTTTCATTCGTTGCCTACCATGACATTTATTACTATAGTGGCCATAGCTGGAACAAAAGTAACATTTAACAGAACGTTTAAATGAAGTTCTTCTACTTTCTTGCTTATTTATCACTTTTTCTAGGTGTGAAGGATATGCCGGGTTCTTATCGCACATAGAGTAGCTAGGATGAAACAAACTACAATATCCACATTGAGGTGGCTTCTGGTATGGTTTGTCTTTCTTACGATATTCTTTCTGATTGTAAAATCTACTCGGTACATTCTTTACAAAGGCAGTGATCTCTGTATCATGTGTAGTGGACTTAAATGTGTCACGATTGGAAGAAAAATATGCCGACCCCCGCTTTTCTAATTGCTCAATGGATTCGATATCTGATTGTTGGAGAAACTTCGCAAAAGGGGTAGGGACGGTGGATATCACTTTGTCCATTACCATAAGATCTTGTAATTTATCATAGCTTTTGCCCACTTTCGCCGCTCTAGTCCATTTATTAAATGTGCTTTGCACGTTAGAGAGGTAATCTAAGAAGGTTTCAGTTGCCTTTGGCTTTATTTGGGAAAATTGGATTTGGTACCCAGTGGCATCTAGAAGAAAGTGTTGCATGATCCTATCGTGAGTGTACTGATAATTGTTCCTTAGTTCTGTAGGTATTGATTCTTAGTTAGTTAGTTAGTCGTAGTTCCAACTTCACAGCAACGGGTCGTCCCCATTATGCTCCGTTCCTGTGCCAGTGAATATCACACAAAACGCTCCCCACTGCCCAATGTGAAAAGTGGAAAAGACAGGAGTCTCGAAAAATGACAGCCCGCACAGATACACTGTGCATAATGCCGCCACCAGAATGTCAACACAATAGCCCCCCACAAAACACCCAGTTCATTTCTGTTGGAATCGGCAGTCATTTTCCCATCTGGATGTTTCCTAGATGTTCACCCACACAGTCCACGAAATACAGTTCATCGTCGATGGCAGTGGCAGTCAACCAGAAGCCCAGCAGCCACGCATTTCTGCATAAGGCAAAAACCGGTCAACTCTGGGACATAGCCATCTGCCATCGCTCCGAACATGCAGTCACGTTCCAAAAGACCTCGGGCAGATTCAAAAGCATTTCACACGACACTCACAGCTCACAGTGTCGCACCACGCACTCACTCAGTAGCAGGGCGACGGAACCATCAAGCCTCCTTAGTCGCCTCTTACGACATGCGTGGTAGGCTGCAGTGTTGCTATTCTTTGCTTCCCTTATGGGCCCCGGCAACACACAGGTGATTCACTAGAACCTGTCTATTTCTCTTAATAATCTCTGCAATAGTGATTATGATGTACCATATTCTGGGCAGGAACCAGTTAGTGAATGCATGCAGTTTATTTGTAATTGCTTCAGTCATTCTCTGTATTCATTCATTCAGTAGCATATCCTTTGCAGAACCTCGCTCCCATAACAACCTTCTGGAAAACTTCTTGGTCATAAGCACGATGTCCCGCATCCGAAACACCCATTTGAAGATCATCTGCCACATACTGCACTCATCTTCTCTTTAGCCTTCTTCTTCCTCTCTTCCCAGACATACTCTCTCTCTCTCTCACACACACACAACCCCCCCCCCCCCCCCTCCTATTACTTTTAATGGCTTCCCACTGAGGTTTCTCATGTAGATCATTGCCCAGTCATCCAAAGGTATTTTCTGAGTCTTCAGTTGAAATTCTATATTCTCAGTCCATGCAGAAATTGAATCCCCTACGCTATATGGTTTGATAAAGGCCTTTATACTTACTAAACTTATTCTGTTCTTCTTGGCTCTTTTGTTTGCTAGAGGCTATCTGCATGTTTGAATCTACCTCCATTTCCTTCATCTTTAATTTAGTTTCTGAATCTACCTGTATCTGCTTCTGTTTGGTGACTTCCTCTAATTCTAGCTGTTTTTGCTTGGTGGCATGATCTAAATCTAGCTGTTTCTGTTTGGTAGCTTCCTCTACTTGTTTCATCTCCTTTTGATGTTGTCTTTCTAATGCTCTTTCGTCTCTCTCTAAAGCAGCTTTTCTTTCTGTTTCTTCTCTCTGTAGAGCAGTTTTTCTTTCTGTTTCTTCCTTCTGTCGAGCTAATTCTTCTTTGTATCTTTGGTCTACCCACTTCTCTAATTTGTCTCCAGTGTGGCCCATTTCTTTGCCCACCTGGATACAATCATTTAATGATGCCATTTTGTGGCTTTATGTTAGTTCACAATGCTATCACATTAGTTTTACACAATGGTTTATAATTATGTGTTAGTTATTTACATTCTTTCTGGAAAAAAAAAAGATGCATGATTAACATAGTGTATATCAAAATATTTCAAAAATATACTCATCTAATTCTTTGGAAAATACGGTTCTTGGGATGTTCCACCGCTGTCTTCCCGACACACAAAAATGGTTGACTTGAGAACAAAACGGATGCTTCTGTTTAGTAGAGCATCAATATTTTAGAAACATGCATATGTTGTACATACATGTTTATTTCATGCGGCTGATGAATGAAAAATGTGATTTAGATAATGATAAATGATGTTAATGAATGAATGTAATGATTGTCTGAATGATTGTCATGATTCGTAAGATGATTCGTCAATATGACAGTTGCTGTCGTCTTGTCTTCACTTTCTAACTAGTTTGGTATAACTACGTTCCCAGGCTTCCGTTCAGTAGCTCATATATCTACTTTGTACAAAAATAACTTATTTTGTACAAATATCTACCTGAATAGATGGATGGTGACATTGATGGCTATATCACACAAAACGAAATGTACACGATGGTTTGCTTGATAATTTAAATTCATATTTGTATACATTATCATTACTTTCAGTAGAATAACACACTTTCTTAAATTTTCGTAGACTAACACAATTTGTAACTTAAACTTCCTTCATTGTGGTTCAAGCTCCACAAATGGTATGATACAAATTATCACGTAGTAATGGTGTTAATCACTCACGTTATTCACAAAACACAATTATTTCTGCCATTTTATGCAAAATAAGTTATGTTACTTTTAGATATTTTCACACAGAAATAATGTCGAATGGTGCCTGTTTACGTTGGTTCAGAGCCTTCTGATAGAAATTGCCTGTTGACGTTGGTTCAGGGACTTCTGACACCAATTGGGGTCCTGCCTGTCAGCAACTTGCTTGCGACAGGTCTTTCAGGACTCCCCTACTTTTGCACCACACGAAATAATAACTCGTGTCATTTGCAAAAGGAATGCAATTTATTTAGAGCTAGCGATAAACAAGCTCTGCGAGCGGAATTCTTCATTGACAATAAACAGCATGGTACGTTACATAGATGCAATGAAGAACTGATAATGATACTATTAAACACTAAACGAAATCTAAAGCCTAACAATCACTATTGTCTAGAAACTTATAGCATTCGTAAGGAACACGTCTATTCTCTAATCGTCTCAGTCCTGGTCTGTCCTCACGCAACTCATTGCGTGTTCAAACACGGACGCTGGATTCTCCGTGCGCTGGTGAGTCTTGCGTGCATAGTGGTCCAGCACGCTGGCCAGCTCACTCGAGTAACCTGGTACTCCACGGTTACTCGTAGAAGCGAGTTTCCCAATGTCTTGGGGGAACCCTCGCTCAGCTGTACTTAATGCTCCCTTGGTTGACACAAGTGTGTCCCGTTGTGAAGCTATTTATAGCGCTGGTGTCTCTCCTGTCTGGTGTCTTCTACTAGACTCTGTCTTAGCTCTATTACTTATATTATTAACTCTCTAAACACTTATTGGGATTTTGACATCGTTATTATCCTGACAAAGCCGTCGGAGACGTAACAGTTGAGAAAAGGGAATAGAATCCTTACAAGAGGGGAGATGCGAGGAGGTATAGAGAAGGAATGCGTGGGAGTCAGTAGGTTTATAATAAACCGTCGTACGCAGACCAGCGGAACCTAAAGAGACTGTTAGATCTAGGAAATTGACAGCCGACGAAGAAATAGTGGAGGTGAGTCTGATGCTAGGATGAAAGTTGGAGAAAAAGGAAATGAAGTCCTGGAGATCTGACAAAGGCATGTCTGAAACACCGAAGCAGTCGTCGATGTACCTCCTGTAGAGCTCCGAGAGCATATCGGTGTATTGACTCCATACCTGGTGCTCCAGATAGCCCATGAAAAGGCAGGCATAACTAGGACCCATCTTGATCCCCATGGCCATACCGCTGATCTGGTCGGAATAGTCCCCATTGAACTCAAACGAATTTAGGTTGAGGATTATCTCTGCGAGACGGAGCAATGATCCAGTGGCTATGGTGGGGTTGTGCCTTTTCTCCAATAAAAATTCCAAGGCTTTAAGGCCGTTAGTATGAGGAATAGATGTATATAGTGAAGTCACATCTAAAGTGAAGATGTGGTATTGAGAAAGGGTTGCAAAATTGATGGAATCAAAGATAGCGATAGCATGGTTAGTGTCTTTGATATACGAAAGGAGACTAGCAACCAACGGCTGAAATATGTTGTCTAGGAACTCTGAAATCCGTTCAGTTGGACAAGAGCAAGCCGAGAATATAGGTCTGCCTGGGTTGACTGGCTTGTGTGTCTTAGGCAGCATATAAAAGGTAGGTTTGCCCAAGCAACTATCGTGGATGATAAGCAAGGTGGCAGAGCTGGGTAACATGCCTTTCCCGATGATGGCATTTGTAACGCTCTTGGCCTGGGTGTTAAGTGGCATGACAAAATCACAAATACTGAAGTATTGGAAAGATCAGGTTGAGTTCATCAAGGAATGTTTGCTAGATGCAGAAAACATTATGTGTCCAGAACCAAAAAAAAAACAGATTTGACAACATTACTTTATCAAGGAGAACTATGGTCAGGCGTGTTGACAAGATAAGTCTTGTTTATATATATATATATATATATATATATATATATATATATATATATATATATATATATATATATATATATATATATATATGCGGCCCACCAATAGCTTTACAATTGATTATTTGGTTGTTTCGGGATTTGAAATTTAAATATTGAGCACAACCCACTACTGGCAACGCTGATCGTATTCCGGTATGAACCTAAGGCCTATCCACGTCAATATGGAAGCACTATACTCGAGTTTCGCTCTTGAGCATAGCCTACGATGGGTAACGTTGTAATATTCTGTTATGATAATTTGGCGTGTCCAGCGTGTGCCGCGTGGTTACACACCCGCTTCACACGCCAGTGATCCGGGGCTTGTTTCCGGATCCGGTCAGGGATATGCAATACTGTCGAGTTCAAACGAGAGCGAAACTCGAGTATAGTGCTTCCATATTGACGTGGATAGGCCTTAGGTTCATACCGGAATACGATCAGCGTTGCCAGTAGTGGGTTGTGCTCAATATTTCAGCTTTACAATTGTCAATGCGGCCCATCCCTGTTTGCCAAAAAGTTGCCCACCCCTGCTATAGGTGAAAGCCATGACGAGAGGCCTTAAATCATTTAACAAATTTAGTTTGTTTCTAACAACTTTAACTGAATCCATATAATTAAACCTTATTAAATCTCCCCGGGATGGTTAACCCGGTCAACAAATGCCCGCAGAAGTCGGATGTGTCGGCCTAACGGTGCAAGAACGCAGCTTTGCTGTAAACAGGCACAACGCAATCACATCCGAAGAAAAAAAAAAAACTCTGGATGAACGCAGAAGAAGAAGAAACCTTATTAAATCTAAATAAATCAGCCCAACTGAGAACGTCTACTGTACGGTGACAATCGGAGACAGGATTACAATATCGTCTTCTTAGTCTATATTTTGTAGGCAGACAGCCAGGACGAAAGGCCTTAAATGCTCTTCCTAATCTGTCTATACTATGTAAAGTGACAACGGTGGAGGAAAGAATTACTTTTCCTTCATTGTTAGTTCACACTGTGCACGATGACAGATGTAGACAAGATCCTTACAATCCCCTCTCACCACTTTACATAATGTAGACAGACGGTCGTCGGTTTACCGAGTTCACTGATGTTGTGATTTTCGGGTGGTAATTTCAAATCTGCCGGTCTCTCTGGCCGAGGGGTTACAACACTTTCTCCGTAATCCCGTTTATCACGCAGAGTCTCGTAGCGGGCGAGAGCTGGGAGCGGTTCGACCCCCGCTGGTGACTTGCGGGATAACTGAGCCGGCCGCTCAGAAAGCAATGGCAAACTACTGAGCGTAATCTTGCCAAGAGATCAACAGACAGCTGAAAGATGCTGCTGTTGACAGCGATGTCCTGTAAAGGATATGCGAATTAAAAAAAACAAAAACATTTCAAATCTGGGCTTAGAGGCTTAACTTAGCCTTTTTATGGTACCAGAATGCACGTCTACTGAAAATATCTTCATGCTAGTTTATTTTCCTATTCTTACAGTAGCGGCGTCCATTACGGCCTACTGTTTATGAAATTTTAACTACTGAAGGATTGTTAACGTGTGGAATGTGAATATTGGTGCTCGCAGTTTTGTCCCTCTTTCCCTAGAAGATACCCATCCGATCCACTGCCAAGAGGTCGTGAGGAGTTAGTTAGTTAGTTAGTCGCAGTTCCAACTTCACAGCAACGGGTCGTCCCCATTATGCTCCGTTCCTGTGCCAGTGAATATCACACAAAACGCTCCCCACTGCCCAATGTGAAAAGTGGAAAAGACAGGAGGATTGTAATATGGAATGTATCTGAAACAAATTAATCCTTAGTGTTTCTAGCCTACCATCTATACGCCTCTAACTAAATAACTCTAATTAAACCACAGCAAGAGGCACTGCAACTAAACGGCTTTAACTAAACGGCTGTAACTAACCCGCAGTAACTAAACCGCTGTAACTAAACCGCTGTAACTAAACCGCTGTAAGTAACCCGCAGTAACTAAACCGCTGTAACTAAACCGCTGTAACTAAACCGCTGTAACTAAACCGCTGTAACTAAACCGCTGTAACTAAGCCGCTGTAACTAAACCGCCGTAACTAAGCCTCTGCAACTAAACGACTGTAACTAAACGGCTGTAACTAAACCACAGTGACTAAACCACTGTAGCTGAACAGCTGTAACTAAACCGCTGCGACTAATCTGCTAAAACTAAATCACTTTAACTAACAACTTAAACTGAATCATTGTCACAAAATAAATCTAACTAATTCACTATAACGAATCCACGATAGCTAAACAACTATACTTAAACAACAATAATTAAAACACTCTAACTAAGCTAGTCTAACTAAACCACTCTAAGTGAACTAGTCTAACTAAACTCGTCTAATTAAACCACTCTAACTAGACCAGTTTAACTGAACCACTCTAAATAAACCAGTATAACTGAACCACTCTAACTACAACTTCCTAATTACACTGCGTTAACTAAATAACTCAAACTATACGACTCACAATAAACGAATTACTGGAACCAGCCGATCTCCAAAACTTAAACATCACGCTTTACATACAATCATGGTTGACACCAGCAATTGGTAAACATGTCTTCTAAACGACATTGATTTTTGTTGTGTCTAAATGAATTGTGGTTTGTATTTTTATCCTATCACGAGAATCAATAACCAATGTTTTTGGAGATCTAGATGTCTTAAACATTTGAATTGTCTATTGGTTAGGTAACGGTAAAAGAGCTGACCCAAATATGAATTCAGATTCGAGCGCTGGACCAAGTCTGTTACGCAGAGCTCTCATCTCGGGCGCCGAGAGACTTAGTCGAATGCTGCAACAATCACTCATAGCAGCTTACCCACAAACAGAGGTAAAGTTTGTTTACACTGTCTGTGCTAGGTATTATAGCTGCCATATAGCGGTCAACAACACATATTTGTACATATATTCCTTATATATAGCAGTGAGCATTGTGTAATCACTAAAGACGAAAATGTAGGCTTTTTAAGTATGATTTTATGTATAATTATGTGCCTGCCAGCTGGCAAGCGTTCATGTTTCTCCACAAAGCTTTGTTCTTGGTGTTCTGGGTCAGCTCTATTGATGATATTCCTCGGTGCCTCTGTCTCAGTCTATCCAGCATCGGTTCTTTTGTTCTGCTTTTGCTTCTTTGCCCATTGATTTTACCAGTGGTCACGATGTTCTCCAATGCCCCCCTTCTCATCACATGACCAAAGAAAGCTGTTTGTCTCTTTCTTATAGTTGTATACAATGTTCTATTTTCATTAGCCACTTCCAGGTAATTGTTATTGTTTATTCTGGCAGCACAAAGTATTCGCAACAGTCTTCTCGGGAACCACATCTCCGTTGCTTCTAACCTTTCACTAATTTGTTCATTTACGTTCCAGGAAAATAGCATACTAAGAACAAAAAGAATTTTTTTTAAATGCAATTTTACAGGATCAGCTGCTGTTGGTGTACAAGACAAGATTACGCTCAGTAGTTTGCCATTGCTTTCTGAACGACCGGCTCACATAACCGCGTAAGTAACCAACGCGGCGGTATCCGCTACCGATTCTTGCGCAGTTACGTTACTCACGAGAATATACAGGATTACAGAGAAAGTCGCCCTTCGCCAGGGAGAGCGGATATGATTATATATATATATATATATATATATATATATATATATATATATATATATATATATATATATATATATATATATATATATAGTAACATAATTGTTACAGACGTTCGCATCCCCAGTCCATTTACATTTCTCAATTCTCAATAGGTGAACCAACGTAAGCCGTCCTGATACCTTATCTAAAAATAGAATCGTAGATTCTAGATCGAGAGAGGGTAGATAAGAGGTGGGGACTCCATTCGATTGGGTAACCCTTGGGCTGGTAACGCTCCTTAATACATAATTAGCCCGCCAGTCGAAGCATTGATTCCAACCAGTAAAGATGTGTTCAGGATGCCGTGGTAAAACTTGCCCAAAAGCATTCTCTAAGATGTATTCATCTGCACTTCAGGTACCTAAATCATTTAATATGTTATGTGTAAACCTGATGATAAGTGAGAGAGACGAATGGCAGAGTATTTTCTTGAGAAAATGTGAAATGAAGACAGAACTTCGTTGTACAGTGACACTAAAACTGCCAATCCAACCTGTCATGTCTACCATAGTGAAACATTCTTACCATGTCTATTATCCGTCTGATTTGATGATTTGCATATGCTTATGACTGTAAACTACGCTCAATGCATATTGCAAAACCTTTGTGCGCTCTGAACATTCATTGAGTGCCTATCATGACCATTCTTAACCAAACTGTACATTGTTCTTGAGAGTTACCTTTGGCAGTTCTGTTTCAGAATGTGATGCAACATGTAATTTCTCCCTTATAATGGCTGAAAATGTTTGAGTGAATGAGATGGTAATTATATAATTAACCTCTTCTATTTGTAAAAGTAAAGACGCTTATTATATCCATGTTTGCAGGACTGCATTGCACTGTAGAAATTACAAAGTTCATGTAATGTCTGGTGACTGTATTACGATCAGGAAAATTGTCAAAAGCATTCATAAAGATTTGCCTGGGATGCAATTTATCTTTGACGTTATGCACTGGTCCTTTCCAACAATGGTTTAGGTTTATATGAACTACATTCCAACAGGGAGCAACATGTGTTCGAACCTATGGTGTCTAGTCAGATGAATACATGGGAAGGCTCATGCTATTTGTCAGGGAAAATTCATGTTTTCTTTCATTATGTGTATTCCACATGTGAAGGCAATTCTAGTGCATGATTTCTGCCATACAATGCCTACTTCTTGGTGCTTAATCACACTGTCTGTTCTCATGGTACACCGGTCCCTGTGATCTACTCATTGTGAGAATTTACAAGATAATTGTGTGAAGCTGCCTCTGATTAGGAGTATGTGCCTATGACTTCACGGTTTTGGGGATCAAAACTTGAGAAAAGATGTCACCCCAAACCACCAAATAAAATTGCACTTCATCACCAGTGAGGGGCGGGTGTTCGAATATCACACTCCCTTTCCCCTCCCATTCCTCTCTGAATCTGTAATGGTACTACATAACCATGACAAAGGTTCAACAGATGTAAAACACATGTTGTGCTTTGTTTATTAACAGAGACTGAGGAAGATGGAGAGGCTTTCAATTACCAGGACAACTCCAGGGAAGTCCTGAGCTCTAGTCTTCAACTCAGCTGAAAAGTCAAACTCCAAAAAGTACCACATGAACAACAGGTTGCAAATGTTCAGCCTGAATCCACTAATTCTGGCCTATACAGATGGCACTGAAGAAATAGTCTTTATGAAAAGCTAGAACAGGGATACTCTCCAATTTTGTAAAAGTTCCTGGCTATATCTTCAAGAGAAATTCAAGAAGAAACCTTAAGAGGAGAGATTACCTGGTTTTCAGCATGTCACTACTGGCTAAGAGTGGACATTAAAGGTGCACTTGGAGCAGACTATATCACAGCTTATTATTAATATTGGCTGAAAGCTAAAAGGAGCAGAAGTTAATACATAGAGCAAATTCCCAAAAATGGATTAGTGATAAGTAGGTGTGGTGATTTATTTCCATCAGAAAATTTTAGGGGAGATAGGCTGAGAAGGAAGAATGCTGGGACATATTGATTTCTTAGATCTTCCTCTAATGGAAATGTAGAAAATTGTCCTAAGTGTCAACTTCATGAACAGTCAACTCACCATTGAAAGGATAGGGCTGTAAACTTTCTTCAAACTGTGACAGCAGGAAATAGCCTGGACTGGAAATCATCATGGGGAGAACTGCAACCTGAGCTTGTCCAACACCCATCATAGGTGCTAAAAGGATTAAACAGACCAGTGGAGCAGAATGTCCCTATGCTTGCCCCAAACTATGGCTTATCATGTGTTTCCCTCATTGACAGTAGAAGAAATGATAACGTCTGAAGTGTTGTGGTGTAGGATAACCTATGGTGTAGAGATGTGAAGGAGTAGGGTTTATTTAGATTGATGTTTCTGTGGGGATATTGAGTGATGTGTTTGGGTTTTCATAGACAATGTCACTATATTTTGCATATAAACTTATATTTGAGATGTAAATTGTTGGCAGAATATGAAGCCTGAGTCTTCACTTGACCTCATCAGACATTAATAAAGTATTAGTAGTAAGAGAACTGTTTTTGAGATACATGTCTCTGTGATTGTCTTGTACATTGTTGAGAAAGAAATGTCCAACTGGTGTCAAGGATCTTCATGGTGACTGTTACTCTACTGTTGTTGTTGGTTACAGATATTGTGGGAGTTCTGTGTGGTTGTTGTCAAGAATCTTCCATGATGTATGGCTTGTCTAACCTGTTGGTGTGATCATTCTTTGTGAATGTTTGCCCAACTGTGGTCAAGATCTTCTCATGTTGATGTCTTGTTCAACCGGTGTAAAGTACAGTTGTTGTTGTTTATGTTCACTACAATGGTTCGATTGTCAATGTGATCATTTGTCCAAGTGTCTTGTGTCACTTGAAATAATTAGGGATCAGAATGAGGTTGGCGATCAGGGCACAGTCAGCTGGAAGATGAGAGAACTGCTTTCATTGGTTACTGTGGCTAACTGCCAAGATCTCGATATATATATATATATATATATATATATATATATATATATATATATATATATATATATATATATATATATATATATATATATATATATATGGCCTAGAAGAGAAATCATCTATAAATAATTCTGTGTAGAACTTAACTTAGGTGTAATTTCTCACAGTGGGGGTACTCGATGAGCCAAAATTCTGAATGGTTTCTCTACAAGGGTTATGCGAGAATAAATATCAATACCTCTAGACAACACTTGCTGTTACTAACCTGTATCTTTTATAGAGAGACTAGCTTACCCGGCCCGGCTTCGCCCAGGCCCTGGAGGGGATCTATCTATCTATCAGTCTGTCTGTCTGCTTGTTTGTCTGTCTGTCTGTCTTTCTGGCTGACCCGGCCCGGCTTCACCCAGTCCCTGGTGGGGAGCATCTCATTTAATTAATATAAGTAGTCATATAAGCTCTCCCGTTCCCGACTATCTGTCTGTCTGTCTATCTGTCTGTCTGTCCCGGCCCGGCTTCACCCAGTCCCTGGTGGGGAGCATCTCATTTAATTAATATAAGTAGTCATATAAGCTCTCCCGTTCCCGACTATCTGTCTGTCTGTCTGTCTGACCCGGCTTCACCCAGTCCCTGGTGGGGAGCATCTCATTTTATTCATATACGTAGTCATATAAGCTCTCCCGTTCCCGACTATCTGTTTGTCTGTCTATCTGTCTGTCTGTCTGTCCCGGCCCGGCTTCACCCAGTCCCTGGTGGGGAGCATGTCATTTAATTCATTCATATAAGTAGTCAAATAAGCTTCCGTTCCCGACTATCTGTCTATCTATCTGACCCGGCGTGGTTTCGCCCAGCTCCTGGCGCACAGTAACTTAAAAGAATGTCCTTCCACACACCATTCATTATTTTTAATGAAAACTGTTTTTAATCACCGACATGACAGTTGATAAGTTTTGTAAGCAGAAAAAGATGGGTTAAAATGTTATGCATAATGCATTATTTTTATGCCAACTGTAAAAATACCTTAAAGATTATATCATTATTTAATATAACTCATATGCCTAAAAATAACTATAGACAAAGAGTTTAACAATAGTGCAGGTAAGTCCAACAATATGACTATAAAGTATTTAGAAATGTTATTAAAAGTTATGCCCCTTGAAATAACTTTTCTAGAGTGAAGTCCCCTTGCTATATAGACATTATATAATGAAAATGGAAAAGTAAATGTTATTAAATAAGTAGAAGATTTTACATTCAGAAATTATTATAGTCGGTTGCACAGGAATGAAAGGAAGACGTGTAGAAAATTTCATCTCAATCGGATGTACCGTTATCGAACGCATCCAAATCCACAAACCCACAAACAAACAAACATACACTCTGTTTTATAGATATAGATATACTTTATAGAACTTCACTCATTGGAACTTCTGTAATTCTCTATAAACCCACAAAAAAACCTCACACACACACACACATATATATATATATATTAGATAAGCAAACATCAAATTCTGTCAAAGGATATCATGCTGTGTCAGACAGAGTTCTATTAGTAAAATTAAACGGAAGACCTTTTAAAATAAATGTAATTCAAGTATATGCCCCAACAAGTGAAAGCAGTGAAGAAAGTATAGAGGAATTTTATAATGACATGGAGTCTGCTTTGAAGAACTGTAAAAAATCAGAAATAAATATCATAATGGGTGATTTCAACGCAAAAATAGGAAAGCAAAGCGATGGATACAGTGTAGGCAACCATGGTTTGGGAGAGAGAAATGAAAGAGGTTACAGACTTGTAGAATTGGCAAAAGAACAAGAATTGGTTGTAGGAAACACCTGGTTTAAACAACATCCTAGAAGATTATGGACATGGAGGAGTCCAGACAGCAGGATTAAAAACCAGATAGATTACATCCTGATAAGCAAAAGGTTTCGAAATGCATTAACAGTTGTAAAAACAGTTCCAAATGCAGACTGTTACAGTGATCACAGATTAATTACTGGCACATTGAGGGTAAAGTTAAAGAAAGTCAAGTATACAGCAGGAAACCCTAAATATGACTTGTGCAAATTGAAAACTGACAAAGAAATACAAGATAATTTTAACATAGAAGTAAAGAACAAATTTGATTTATTGTCTGATCTAGAGATCCTATTTCAAGATGTAGATGATCAATGGGAAATGCTGAAAAATTCAATCAGTTGTGCAGCAGAAAAAACTATTCCAAAAGTAAAGAAAGTTGGCCGTAAGACATGGATGACTGAAGAAATTTTACAACTAATGGAAACAAGAAGACAGAACAAAAATAATCCTGCCAAATATGAAGAAATTCACAGAAAAGTCAAAACCTTATGTAAGGAGGCTAAAGAAACATGGCTTGAGAAAAATTGCAGAGAAATTGAAAAACAACACAACAGTAAAAATGCGAAACTAATGCACAAAAGAATTCAGGAGATTACTAATCAAAGAACACGTACATCAGCAGGCTGCCTAAAGACAAAAGATGGAAGAGTCATAATAGAAAAAGATAAGATTTTACATGTATTGTCAGATTACGTGAAAAACCTTTATGACGATAGCAGAGACGAACAATATATTGTTCAAAATAACAATGAAGGGCCAGCAATTTTGAAGATGGAGGTTCAGAATGCTCTTAATCATTTGAAATCTGGCAAAACCCCCGGTCCAGACAGCGTCACAACAGAAATGATTAATGCTTTAGAAGAATATGGAATAGATAAAGTTACCAGTCTGCTTAATACAATATATGATACTGGAAATATACCTCATGAGTTATGTAATTCTGTATTTATTGCAATCCCAAAGAAATCAGGAGCCTTGGAATGTGATCAACATCGAACAATTAGTATAATGAGTCACATCACGAAGATTTTGCTAAGAATTATCATGCAAAGAGTTAGGAGGAAAATACAACCTGAAATAGGAGAAGAACAATGTGGGTTTGTAGTAGGCAAGGGTACAGTAAATGCTGTGTATATACTGAGAACCGTAATCGAACGTTCTATAGAAGTAAACAAAGATCTACACCTTTGCTTCATTGACTACACAAAGGCTTTTGATAAAGTGAGACATGTCAACATGATAAGGATGCTTGAAGATCTACAAATTGATGGGAAAGACCTTAGACTTGTAAAAAACATATATTGGAAACAACAAGCTGCCATAAGAGTTGATAATCAAGTAAGCCAATATCAGCCTATTAAGAGAGGTGTGAGACAGGGATGTGTAATGTCTCCAGATCTGTTTTCCCTGTACAGTGAAAATATTTTCAGAAATATTGAAAATATGGAAGGAATCAACATTGGGGGACGATGCATCAATAACATTAGATATGCAGATGATACAGTCTTGATTGCAGACAATGAACAGGACCTGCAAAATTTAGTAGATGCGGTTGTTACACACAGTGAACAACAAGGGTTAGAATTAAATTGTAAAAAGACACAGATTATGGTCGTCACTAAGAAGAACGAAATACCACAGTGTAATATACAAGTAAATGGGAATATTCTTCAACAAGTGAATAGGTACAATTACCTCGGAACAGTAATAACATCTGATGGGAGATGCCTTGAAGAGATTAGAACAAGAATCGCCATGGCAAAAGTAGCCTTTAGCAAGATGAAAAACATACTGACCAATAAAAAGATGTCAATTGAAACGAGAAAAAGAGTGTTGAGATGCTACATAGAACCTGTACTTTTATATGGATGTGAAGCTTGGACAATGAGCAGCCAGGCTGAAAAACATCTGATGGCTGTAGAAATGTGGTTTCTGAGGAAAATGCAAAGAATACCATGGACAGCCAGAAAGACCAATGAACAAGTCCTTCAAGAAACAAATGAAGATCGTAAACTGATCAGAGACATTAGACGTAGACAGTCACAATTTTTTGGGCATGTTATGAGAAGAAATGATTTAGAGAACTTGGTGACAACTGGTAAGATCGAGGGGAACAGACCAAGGGGAAGACCTAGAAACAAGTATCTGGATGGCTTGGCCTTGTGGCATGGTCGAGACAGAAACACGGAACTGATCCACGACTCTGTTGATCGAGTGAGATGGCAGAACATGACCGCCCACGCTTACCGGCATGGCACATGATGGATGGATATATATATATATATATATATATATATATATATGTGTGTGTGTGTGTGTGTGTGTGTGTGTGTGTGTGTGTGTGTGTGTATGTGAGTGTGTGAGGTTTTTTGTGGGTTTATAGAGACTATATATATATATATATATATATATATATATATATATATATATATATATATATATATATATATATACGATTAGATATATATGATTAAATTTTATTATATTATTGATATATATAGATTATAGATTATATTTACGATTATATATATGATTATATATAATATATATTACAAGATATGAGTTCCTTCATTTGGCACTGTGCCGTCTTGGCAGACGATAGTTTATGCTTTAAAAATGCATAATAACTTTTATTTATGGCGGTAGCGAATGTGACTGATAAGGCCAATTTGCGCTGTAAATGTCCGTTCACAGTGGGTGCATGTGAACACGTGGTCATTTCCATCATCATGCACCTCTTACGTGTCAGTCGCTCGGTGTGTGACTTATCTGCAATAATTTTCTCCTTTGTCTTTATTCCATTTCTGATGTTTGCCCTCCATGCAACACGTTCAGCGGCGACTTGCTCCCAATGTGCATTATCAATGCCTGTATCAATCATGTCCCCCTTACACACATCTTTGTATCGTAGTAGAGGCCGACCCTGAGATCTCTTGCCCATCTGTAATTCACCAAAAAAGATGTCCTTTGGTATTCTACCATCATCCATCCTCCTAAGATGTCCTATCCATCTAAGTCTACGAAGACTGAGCATGGAATAAACTGTCACACAACCTGATCTTTCCAATACTTCAGTATTTGTGATTTTGTCTTGCCACTTAATACCAAGAATTCTTCGCAGACACCGCATATGAAAACTGTTTAAACGTTTCTCTTGGCGTGAGTAAGTTGTCCAGATTTCACTGCCATAAAGAAGAGTACTAAGGACACAGGCATGATAGACAAGGACTTTTGTTTTGGCAGTAAGCGTCCTGTTCTCCCAGACTCTTTTTCTTAACATGTTCATTGTTGTTGCTGCCTTACCAATCCGGATGTTGATTTCCTGATCTAGGGATAATTTGCTATTTACCTCTGATCCTAAATATGCAAAATGGCCTACCATCTCTAGTTCGGCGTCATCAATAAAGATTGATGGTACCCCATGTGCACCTTGTGAGTATTGAAAACAAAACTGGCTCATCAACACAATCATATCTGGACAACTGATATACTGACAACATCAAATGGCACAATGGGTTGGAAAGAACATTAATGGAAAATATTGTTTCTAGAAGACATAGCCGATTAAAACGACCATGGAGACAGGACGGTAAGAGTAAAGACACTGTGTGTGCAAACGCACTAGGCACAGTAACTGACAAAGGAGGCATAATCTTTTAGTGGCTGTGATGAACGCATGCTCAGCGTAGAACTTTACCATCATCATGTACCATGCCGGTAAGCTTGAACGGTCATGCATAGCCCTCTTACACGATCACCACAATCATGGCTCAGCACTGTGCTCTTTTCTCAATTATGCAGTGTGGCAACTCATCCAGAAATTCCTCTCTCTCTGCCTTCCCCTTGTTCTTTTCCTTTAATAATGCCAGTTGCCACTATGTTTTCTAGTTTATTTCTTTTCATAACATGCCCAACAATATAGACTATGTCTAATTTCTTTCATCAATTCACGGTTTTCATTTTTCTCTTTTAGAATGCATTGGTGTCTCTGCCTGTCAATGGTTTATCTTTGCATTTTTCTCAGGCAGCGTATCTCCAATGCCTGCAGATGTTTTTCAGTGTTTCTCCTTATGGTCCAGGTTTCACATCCATGTAACAGTACATGTTTTGTGAAGCACTTCCACAATATTATTCTCGTTGCACCTATCTTTTTATTGGTCAGTATGTTTTCAGTATGGTCGCTATGTACCATTGCAAATGTCTACCTTTACCATAGCGATTTCAGTCCTAATCTCTTCAAGACAACTACCATTCGATGGTATGACTGTTCCGAGATAGTTGTACCGATTCACTTGTTTAAGAATATATCCATTTGCCCGCATGTTACATTGTGTTCATTATTTTTTTCTTAGAGACTACAATAATCTCTATTTTCTTACAATTTAATTCTAACCCTAGTTGTTCACAGTGTACAATAACCACATCTACTAAATGTTGCATATGATTGTCGTTGTCCGCTTTGAATACTGTATCATCTTCATATCTTATATTATTACTGTTATGTCTCCCAATGGCAAATCCTCACATATCCTCTAAATTTATGAACATAGTTTCACTATGTAGAGGAGACAAATCCGGAGACATTATACATCCCTAATGAACACCTCTCTTGCTGTTAGTGACCTACCTTATAATAATTTTAATGGTAGCTTGTTGTTTTAAATATATGTTTTAACAAGTCTATGGTCTTTCCCATCAATTTATAGATCTGCAAATGTCGTTCTCGTGTCTACATATCTTACTTTATCGGAAGCATTTGTTTAGTCAATGAAGCAAACAATAGAACTTTGAAACATGATGACAATGATGCAGTTATATGGACAATGAAACAGCAGTTAGAAGATATAATCCCTCAGAATGTATGTATATAGAACAAGGAGAGGGGGGGGGGGGGGATGATTGCCTTGAGAAGACACAATCACAAAATAATTTGTTTTTTATTTATTTAAAGAATGAGGCTGCTGCATCAGAAAGAAGTGTGGCCATGCCCGGTGATGAGTTCTATGCTGGTGTTCAAGATAGGGCCGATTATGGTGTTCAAGATAGGGCCGATGCTGGTGTTCAAGACAGTACCGATTATGGTGTTCAAGATAGGGCCGATGCTGGTGTTAAGGACAGTGTTGTTGAAAGTCTTTTTCCACTGAATATGGATGATGATTAGATCTGAGAAGATACAAGCAGCACGAGGTTTGTATTATAACAGAACTGTATAGGTACTTTGCCTTCTTCTTAAAATCCATGTGTATGGCGTTGGTGATCATGTCTATCCACAGGCTTATGTCTCGTGTGCTGTCTGTCATTTCTGTTGCTGATATTCCCATACGCTTTGATGTCAAACTATCCATCTTCTCTCTTGCTTTGCTGTCCAATGTTTATTTGTATAGACCAAAGACAATTGTGGGTGATGCGGTCAGTACCACGCCGATCGCCTCTACTTGCCAAGACGTTTCCTGTGTCCCATTTAGGTTGTGTCGACATGAGAGCCCAGTTGAAATTGTAAAAGATTTTAATCCTCCCTGATACGGACTATGACCATCGGACTGACAGGCTAGTGACTAGTCACGATGCTACCGCGCATCACTGATCTAACTCTCATTATAAATGAAATTCTACTATTAACATTTACTATAGTATTCGTTTATTTCTCCCGTTTTTTTTTTTAAATATACAAATATATCTACCTTGTGTTATGATAGAACTCCCCCCTCCCCATACCTTTTCCGCTCTCTCTCTCTCTCTCTCTCTCTCTCTCTCTCTCTCTCTCTCTCTCTCTCTCTCTCTCTCTCTCTCCGTCTCTCTCGCTCTGTATCTCTCTCGTGTGTATGAAAGAATTCTCTCTCTATGTCATTCTCTCTCTATGTCATTCTCCCTCTATACACGTTGTATTCATTACGGATTCAAAGAATATGCTTAGTAAGGTAGAGAAAGGAATGTTTCGTGTGGAATGGCTCTCGTCGCTTCAGAGGTCACAGATTGTGAGAGTTGTATGGATATTTTGCCCTGGCCATGTGAGGGTACGGAGGAATGAACAGGCTGATAGGCTAGCAGGGAATGCACCTCTTGGTGGTAGTTTGCCTGTGGACAAGGGGGAGGTGGTCATGCGCTTGTGGGACCAGGTAGAGAAGGCGGAGGAGCAGATTGAGAACCCATATGTGGAAAGAATGAGATTGCGGGGGATCGGCAGGGGTTCTGGAAGAATCT
>OY992886.1:59436341-59556341 GCA_963921405.1 Cepaea hortensis
ATCGCCCAGCTCCTGGTGTGGAGCATCTCATTTAAATCATATAAGTAGTCATATAAGCTCCCGTTCCCGACTATCTGTCTGTCTGTCTGTCTTGGGTAAATGGAGGAGGGAGGAGGAAGAGGGAGGTGGAGGAGGGAAGAGGAGGGAGGAGGGAGGAGAAGGAGACAGGGGGAGTAGGGAGGAATAGGAGGAGGAGGAGGGATTAGGAGGAGGAGGGAGGAGTAGGAGAGGAGGGGAGGAGGATGAGGAGGAGGGGAGAGGGAGGGAGGAGGAGAACGCAGGAGGAGGAGGGGGAGGAGGAGGAGTAGAGGGAGGAGGAGGGAGAGGGAGGAGGAGGGAGGAGGAGGAGGCGGAGGAGAAGGAGGAGGAAGAGGAGGAAGGAGGGGGAGAATGATGAGGAGGGAGAATGAGGAGGGAGGTGGAGGAAGAGGGAGGAGGAGGAATGTGGAGGGAGGAGGAGGAGGGAGGAGGTAGAGGGAGGAGGAGGAGAAGAGGAGGAGGGGGGAGAAGGGAGGAGGAGGAGGGGAGGGGGAGGAGGAGGAGAAGGGAGGAGGAGGAAGGAAGAGGAGTGATTAGGAGGAGGGAGGAGGGCGAGGAGGTAGGAGGAGGGAGGAGGAATAAGAGGGAGGAGGAGGGAGGAGGAAGAGGGTGGAGGAGGGAGGAAGAGATAAGAGGAGAGAGGAGGAGGGGGGAGTTGGAGTAGGGAGGAATAGGAGGGAGGAGGAGGGATTAGGAGGAGGAGGGGGGAAGAGGAGAAGGAGGAGGATGAAGAGGAAGGAGGGAGGAGTGAGGAGGAGGAGGATGAGGAAGAGAGGCAGGAGGAAGAGGAGGAGGAGGGGAGGAGAACGCAGGAGGAGGAGGTTAGGAGGAGGGAGTGGGAGGAGGAAAGGGAGGAGAAGAGAGGAGGTGGAGGAGAAGGAGGAGGGAGGAGGTGAGAGGAGGATGATGAGGAGGAGGAGGAGGTGAGGGGATGTGGAGGAGGGAGGAGGTGTAGAGGGAGGGGAGGGAGGAGGTGGGAATGAGGAGGCGGGATGAGGAGGAGGGTGGAGGAGAAGGGTGGGGGGAAGAGGGAGGAGAAGGAGGAGGAGGGAGGAGGTAGAGGGAGGAAGGAAGAGGAGGGATTAGGAGGAGGGAGAGAGGGAGGAGTAGGTGGAGGAGGAAGAGGGAGGTGGAGGAGGGGGAGTGGAAGTGTATGTAGGAGGAGGAGGAGGATTATAACGCATATGCCTGTAGATTAATAATGGCTGAAGTTGTTCATGTCTTGTAGAGTTGGCGACAGTGTAAAGAAAATATAACTATTATTTATTTATTATGTTGTTATCACCGTATTGACTGTAGGTAACTCTTAGCATAAAAGATGAGTTGCAATGTTATGCATTGTGCTTTATTTTTATGGAAACTTAGAAATGCTTAAGATTATGTATTAATTTAGTAACTCATATGCCGGTACATAACTACAGAAAAGAGTTTATAAATCTTTGAAACGATGCAACATATGACTATAAGCTATAAGAAAGTTATAATGTTATGCCCTTGAATACTTTTATAGAGTTAAGTCTTCGCAATATAGAATATGAATAAAAAATGAAATATTAAATAATAGTAAGTAAGCAGCCGATTTCACCTAAAAAAATATCACAGTTGGCTGCGCTGGAATGAAAGGAAGACATACATATCCACACACATCCGTTTTTGTATATATAAGATGTGTGTTCATGCGCGCAAATATAGGGACGTCAAATACGTGGCCTAAACAATAGACCAGGGTCGGATGCAGCTACATTTTGAGAAGCACTGCTCTAGATTATAATACCCATGATATATGGATTTCCAGTTGAATCTATTAACATACTTATAGGATGAAGGACAGCTGAACATGAATAACTTGTGTGTGTGTGTGTGTGTGTGGTGTGTGTGTGTGTGGTGTGTGTCGTGTGTGCGTGAGAGTGAGAGAGAGAGAGAGAAGAGATGAGAGAGAGATGAGAGATGAGAGAGATAGGAGAGAGAGAGAGAGAGAGAGAGAGCGCACGCGCACGTGTGCATATTTTCTTGACACTGAAAAATGATGTACATCCCAGAAATCGAGGCAATGACGTTAGGTGATTAAGCATGATGTCAATATCAAAGTGAAGAATAGTCATTGTGTGCGGCAAGTCTTAAACAACTATTATTCAAATATTTGTGTATGTTTTATAATGTGTTGTGTGTGTTGCTGTCTGTGTCGCAGATTGTTTTTCTGACTATTGTATTGTGAATTTACACCGTCTGCTATATGGGCGGAGTTAGCTTGTTGTTTATTAGACCTATTTCTTAGACATGCTTGCGTGTGTGTTTTGTATATATATATATATATATATATATATATATATATAATATATATATATAGTTATATATATATATATGTGTGTGTGTGTGTGTGTGTGTGTGTTTGTGTGTGTGTATGTGTGTGTGTGTGTGTGTGTGTGTGGTGTGTCTCTGCCTGCCCGAGTAAACACGGGTGGCGGATCGTACGCATGCACGAGTAGTATATAGGGTCTCTAGGCACCCCCACTGAGCAATGAGCAATGAGATATACAAAGAAAATAGAAGGAGGACCTATGAGGACCCGCATTGTTTAGTAAGCTCAAAGAAGGGTAGGAGGGAACATAATTTATACCTAATCGATTGGTGTGCGCCAGCTGATACGGGTTGATGTAATTGTATCTTTTGGTAAGATCGGTGAACATCTGTGAGCAAAAAGTCGATATTGCCGGCAGGTGTATATTAGTGTCGGTCGGGGTGGGGGGGGGGGGGGGGGGGGGGGGTGTGGGGGGGGGGGGGGGGGGGGGGGGGTGGGGGGGTGCGCTGGCATCTGTTGTTTTTAATTACGGGCGGTGTCGGAATAAAATAATAAGAGCAGAGAAAGATGTGTAGGGGTGGGTTGGTAAGTGGTGAAAGACGGGGTGGGTGTGCGTAGTTGGTCATAGTGGGATATCACCAATGTGTAACAAGGGTTCTAGTTACTGCCATTGCGCTTGACAGGTTCGAATCTCAAGGTGTGGTTGAGGTAGGTGGTGGTGGTCGAGTTGTAACGGAGCTAGGTGGTAGCATTGGTGGTTCGAATCACGCTGCTGGTCGATAACGATGTCCGCCCTAGACGGGTACTTTTTAAATGGCTACTAAGGGATGGTGAGGGATGGTGAGGGATGCCGCTGCCTCCCTCGCCCTCGTGTTGGATTGTGGTCTGGGTCCTTCCAAGCTTTGTGTTTTCCTAGATCGATATTTGTTGATTGTCTGTGGGTTAAAAATGAATGTAAATGCAGTTGTTGATATTAATCGGGGTATGTGTAACAAAGCACAGGTCGCCTGATACAGTACTCTGTATTGTTCATACTCCAGTCATCCTAACTGTGGCGCCAGGGGTCTATGCCTCATGGCTCGTGGTGGGGTCTATGCCTCCCTCGTGTTGGGTTGTGATCTGGGTTCTTCCACGCTTCGTGTTTTTCCTAGATCGATATTTTTTTTTGATTGTCTGTGGGTTAAAAAAGAATTTAAATGGCCGGTAAATTATGCAAGGTAGTTGGTGATATTAATCGGAGTATGTGTAACAAAGGAAAAGATCAATTGAACTAGGTGGGTAGACTCAGTAAAGATGAGTTCGATAACGGCGCGGCATCGTTCCTAATTGTTTCACAAGCTGTGACCAGCTGTATAACCCTTCCTTGTCTTCACATTTGTATGGTAACACTGTCGCATTGGAGATGCGCGTGATAAAGCTGTCAGCCATGGTAAAGAAGAAAAAAAAATTATCTTCCCGTTTGTATAGACGTACACAAGCTAGTTGGTACCATAGGCCCCCTCATATGGAGGTGATAAGTTCGGATCTCGATTCTTTATCGTTGGTAAGTGTATGGGGTGCGTAGAGGGGCATAGGGGATGTGGTGGGATATCACCAGTGTGTAACAGGGGTGTCTAGTTGTTGTTAATGCGCTTGATAGGTTCGAGTCCTACTGTGTGGTGGAGTAGTGTAGTAGTAGTAGTAGTCAAGGTTTAACGGGGATAGGTGGTGTTGTAGGCATCGTTTGAGAGTCGAAACACGCGCCTGGTTGATAAGGGTGTCCACCCTAGAAGGCTCTTTTTAAGTGTATTCTAAGCCGCAAATGTATAACAACGGTGTCTAGTTGCTGCCATAGCGCTTGTCAGGTTCGAAACCTGCTGTGTGGTGGGGTAGTGTGGCAGTGGGCGAGTATGTAACGCAGCTAGGTGGTATCATTGGCGGTTCAAATCACGCCCCTGGTCGCTAACTATACCCAATATAGGCGCCAGAGAAGTGAATCCCGCTATGTGGGGAATCTGTTAAAGTAACATTGGTGTCACGTGTTTCGTATCTTTGTTAAAGGTTGGTTTACAACATATGTGACCAAAAAGTCAGTATTATCCGCATGTGTATAGTAAAATAAATAATGTGTATTGGGAATTAGGTGTGCTGGCGACAGTTGGTACTATTAATTATATCACCATTATATGTTAACAAAGGAGAACTCAGGTGAATCGTGTGTCGACCAAAGCGGGAGAGATTGCCTGCCTCGCAATTTACTCTGTAATGCCAATAGCTTCAGTTTTCCTATTGCGGTTATTAGTGAGCTGTTGAAACCTGTAGTGGTTTATGCGCTATCGTCACACAGTATAAAGAAAAACTTTATAAAGTCAAGATGGCGGCTAGTACTAATAGTGGTAGGTATGGCTTAGTGATATTCCTTGTTAAGGGGTGGGTGAGTGGCGACGTGGGTAGATAAAAGCTTCCGAGCCACTTTCATCATACACTTTCAGATCGTTAAAGGAAATCCTTGAAGAAAAAAAAAACAATAAAATAAAAAAGTAAAGAGGACCCTCCATGTCGTTGTGGGTGTCGGACTTGAAGCAGATCGAACCTGATGGTGGCGTAAGGCCATAACAATTAAACAACATGACTTCTAGCTGTTCTATAATGCGGCAAAACTATGTGCAGACCTCCATCCTTTGAGATGAGTCTGATTGAGGCTTCCGGCGGCAGCTTGACTTGTGAAGCAAACAAACTGATGTGTGGCTTACAACCAATCAGGGTGTTGGTCTTAGAATTGATCCACATTTTATGTTAGACAATCACTGATTGGCTGGCAACTATACTGTGGGCGGGGCTTACTTTATGTAATGTATAACCAACTCACCAGCTCTCACTCACTTTGTGCTTTACACAAGAACGACGAACGATCGAGTCTTCAGTTTTGTGGTTATTCAACTGCTATTTGCCTTCAAGTGTAGAAAGTTTGCCAGGCACCTATTTGTCTCAGTATCCACGGACTATCATCCATATACGGACATACCGATTTAGTGGCTCTGTCTCCCAGTTTTTGGTTACTCACAGCTGACGTGTAAGAATTCTCAACCAGTTTCTTATTGAAACGATTGAAACAAAGACTGGTACAACTTGTTCGGTTTTGATACCGCATACTAAACTAGTGAACATTACATCTTGTTGTTTGAATATTTGGCATCCTAAACTAGTCAACGTCAAGTTATCTACCATTAGTGCAAGTTATAAACTAATTATATTCAACGCCATATTCAGAGGGTCAGTGTGAACAGGTTTCAAGTCGAGTGTTGATTATTTCACTATCAACTCGCTAGCGAACGTGCCTAAAAAGATGTCTACTTGTCAATCATCTAAAAACCACTTATTTGCAACTTGTGGGAAAGGTTTCACTGATGCAAGTAATCTTCGTCGCCATATTCGGACCAGTCACAGTACCAAGGAGCAAGTGTATTCGTGTCAAACTTGTGGTCATAATTTTAACAGGAAAGACAATCTACAACGCCACATTACAAAAGAACACACAACACCAGGATCACCAGCCAGTGTAATACCAACAGAAACTTCAACACATTTTTCACCAACAGTGCGTAAGAGACCAGCGGCTACTAATAGCGAGGTGGCAGTCAGCGAGAAGAATACTAAACAAGATAAAAAAAACACCTATCCAGTTAGCGACACACAACCCAAGGATGAAGCGGCTTCTCTACACATGCTACCAGATGATGTCAAACAAGTATACACCGACAACTGGAATAGTATCAAAACACATCACAAGATCAACAAATATATGTCTGTCTATACATTTTTTATTGGTCCACAGACACTGCACCCTAAAGACTGGACAGATATCTTGTACACGATCTTTAACACTCAAAGGAGCATATTCAAAATCAACTTTAGTTATCATGTAGTCCTTAGGCACATCGAAACACAAGCTCTTCGCTTCTACCACGCATCTTTCAATAACGCTTCTGTCTTAGAAATTCCACAACTAATTCGAAGCAGACAAAACTTTGACGATTTTATCAAAACAGTACACGAACACGACATTCTTACATACGCTAGGCAACAACGTCCAAATACCAAATACACTACAGAGACGATTCCAGCTATAAGTTTTTATCTCTATCATATCCCAGAATTATGTCTCGTTTAATAAATAACCACCGTTTATGACCAAGGTTCGACACCGTTGTGCGTGGTGTGTATATGATCATATTAGGTATAACACCACCTGTTGATCAACCATTTTGTGTACTGATATTATGCTTCATTTTATTTTTGTAAAATTTACTGGAAATACTGTAAAATAAACAGTTATATGTATAATAATTGCGTTCCCTTGTTGGTTTTTAGTGTTGACGGTCCATATGGGTGTCATGTGATGAGCTGGTGTTACATGTTGATGGTCAAGAAATATTTCAACCAAACTTATAAATATATCGACCAAACAGGAAAATGTGTTAACCAAAGACGAAAACTATGGGTCAAGTAAAGAAAAAAGTTCAAACAAGCTTATAAAAAAATAGGAAATAATGCTAGTCAAACTAATAACAAATGGTGGTCAAATACAGAAATATCTCATCCGAACTTATAACAAGCAAGACAATATAATAGTAAAATCAAGAAATATGTTGACCGAAGTAATACAATAGGCAGAACGATGGACAAACTTATAAATATTTCACTCAATCTTATAAAGACTAGGAAAATTTGTTAACCAAATAGGCAAAATATTGGTCAGATACACAAATATCTCAATCAAACTTATAAAAAGTAGGAAAATTGTTAGTCAAACTAATAAAAAGGGTGGCCAAATACATAAATATCTCAACCAAACTTATAAAAAGTATGAAAAATGATAACCAAACTAATTTAAAATGGTAATAAAAATAGGAAAATCTCGACCAAACTTATAAAAAGAAGGAAAATTGTAAGTCAAATGTAAAACATATTTAGCAAATAGGAAATCGTATCAACCAAATAGGAAAAATATCGCTCAAACTTATAAATAGCGCTTCCAAACTTATAAAAAGTAGGAAAATGTGTTAGCCGAAGGGTGAAAATATTGCTCAAATTAAGAAACATGTCAACCAAAGTAGGAAAATACGTGCTTCAATGTATAAAAACGTTGGGTAAACACAGAAAGATGTCGACCAAACTGATAAAAATCTCCGCCAAACTTATGAAATGTAGGAAAATTTGTTAACCAAAAGGGGATAATATCGGCCAAATACAGAAATATCTCCACCAAACTTATGAAAAGTAGGAAAATTTGTTAACTAAATGAGAAAAAAATATTGGCCATGTAAAGAAATAGCGCATCCAAACTGACAAAATATAGGAAACTTTATTAGCCAAAGGTAAAAACTATTGACAAAGTAAATAAATTGCTCGTCCAACCCCATAAAAGGTAGGAAAATTTCTTACCCAAATGTGAAAAAGATCGGCCAAACTTATAAATGGCTCATCCAAACTTATAAAAAGTAGGAAAACAATATTAGCCAAATCAACTAAAAGGCTGACTAAACTTATAAATATATCATCCAAACTGACCAAAGTAATAAAAATATTGGGTAAATATAGAAATATGTCGACCAAACTTTTACAAATTTTGTATTTATAAGTACATTTATAAACCACTACAGTTTTCTACAGCTCACTAATAACCGCAATAGGAAAACTGAAGCTATTGGTATTACAGAGTAAATTGCGAGGCAGGCAATCTCTCCCGCTTTGGTCGACACACGATTCACCTGAGTTCTCCTTTGTTAACATATAATGGTGATATAATTAATAGTACCAACTGTCGCCAGCACACCTAATTCCCAATACACATTATTTATTTTACTATAAACATTCGGATAATACTGACTTTTTGGTCACATATGTTGTAAACCAACCTTTAACAAAGATACGAAACACGTGACACCAATGTTACTTTAACAGATTCCCCACATAGCGGGATTCACTTCTCTGGCGCCTATGTTGGGTATAGTTAGCGACCAGGGGCGTGATTTGAACCGCCAATGATACCACCTAGCTGCGTTACATACTCGCCCACTGCCACACTACCCCACCACACAGCAGGTTTCGAACCTGACAAGCGCTATGGCAGCAACTAGACACCGTTGTTATACATTTGCGGCTTAGAATACACTTAAAAAGAGCCTTCTAGGGTGGACACCCTTATCAACCAGGCGCGTGTTTCGACTCTCAAACGATGCCTACAACACCACCTATCCCCGTTAACCCTTGACTACTACTACTACACTACTCCACCACACAGTAGGACTCGAACCTATCAAGCGCATTAACAACAACTAGACACCCCTGTTACACACTGGTGATATCCCACCACATCCCCTATGCCCCTCTACGCACCCCATACACTTACCAACGATAAAGAATCGAGCTTCGAACTTATCACCTCCATATGAGGGGGCCTATGGTACCAACTAGCTTGTGTACATCTATACAAACGGGAAGATAATTATTTTTTTTTCTTCTTTACCATGGCTGACAGCTTTATCACGCGCATCTCCAATGCGACAGTGTTACCATACAAATGTGAAGACAAGGAAGGGTTATACAGCTGGTCACAGCTTGTGAAACAATTAGGAACGATGCCGCCGCCGTTATCGAACTCATCTTTACTGAGCCTACCCACCTAGTTCAATTGATCTTTTCCTTTGTTACACATATTCCGATTAATATCACCAACTACCTTGCATAATTTACCGGCCATTTAAATTCTTTTTTAACCCACAGACAATCAAAAAAAAATATCGATCTAGGAAAAACACGAAGCGTGGAAGAACCCAGATCACAACCCAACACGAGGGAGGCATAGACCCCACCACGAGCCATGAGGCATAGACCCCTGGCGCCACAGTTAGGATGACTGGGAGTATGAACAATACAGAGTACTGTATCAGGCGACCTGTGCTTTGTTACACATACCCCGATTAATATCAACAACTGGCATTTACATTCATTTTTAACCCACAGACAATCAACAAATATCGATCTAGGAAAACACAAAGCTTGGAAGGACCCAGACCACAACCCAACACGAGGGCGAGGGATGCAGCGGCATCCCTCACCATCCCTCACCATCCCTTAGTAGCCATTTAAAAAGTACCCGTCTAGGGCGGACATCGTTATCGACCATCAGCGTGATTCGAACCACCAATGCTACCACCTAGCTCCGTTACAACTCGACCACCACCACCCTACCTCAACCACACCTTGAGATTCGAACCTGTCAAGCGCAATAGCAGTAACTAGAACCCTTGTTACACATTGGTGATATCCCACTATGACCAACTACGCACACCCACCCCGTCTTTCACCACTTACCAACCCACCCTACACATCTTTCTCTGCTCTTATTATTTTATTCCGACACCGCCCGTAATTAAAAACAACAGATGGCACCAGCGACCCCCCTCGACCCCGACACTAATATACACCTGCCGGCAATATCGACTTTTTGCTCACAGATGTTCACCGATCTTACCAAAGATACAAATACATCAACCCGTATCAGCCGGCGCACACCAATCGATTATGTATAAATTATGTTCCCTCCTACCCTTCTTTGAGCTTACTAAACAATGCGGGTCCTTATAGGTCCTCATGGTCCTCCTTCTATTTTCTTTGTATATCTCATTGCTCATTGCTCAGTGGGGGTGCCTAGAGACCCTATATACTACTTGCACGCAAGTACTTACATTTTCTGTCTGTCTGTCTGTCTGTCTGTCTGTCTGTCTGTCTGTCTGTCTGTAATATTGTGTTTTGTAGGAATTTGACTATTCTGAGACATCTAGCTTTAGAATGGAAGTTGAGGCTTTAACGGCAAACTTCCGATGGTTGGAGCACAGCACAGCCGGACATTTTTCGTGTGTATCAGACATAGAGTGATGGCTCGGACACTGGAAACTTGAATATTTCGGGTGGAGTGGCCAGCACCGCTCAACAAGCCAAAGATAGCGAGCATATCATGGATTTTCTGAATACGGCATGCACGTGCGTGGGGCAGTGAACAAGCAGATAGATTAGTCGCTTCTGCCCTATGGGTGGAGAGGTGCTTTTTTAAAATGGTGATGTTGTTCTGGGTGGCGGGATTGGGGTATTCCCTTTCAGAGTAGAAGTAAGGTGCCTCCTTCCCTCCGCTAACATACGGGATACCCTTGGGCAAGGTGGAGAAACCGTTTAGCATCCCAGTCAGGGTCACGTGAAACCATGGGTGCAGGTGGTGTAGGAAGCTGAAGAGCAGCCAACAGATAGTTGTAGGTTATGCTCTCCAATTTCGCTACATTGGGCAAGGGATCTCTTTTTGGAGACAATGGTCATCTACCAGTATGGTTACTAGTAAGAAATAACGCAGTGGCACACTACCTTCTTTACAGATGCCAAGATATTCACGTTTTGTAGTTTGATAGAAAATCAGAGAAACGGCGTAAATGGGTGCTCCACAGAGCAGCCTTGCCCGGTGGGGGGAGTTATGTGCACCGAGTGACTCCAGGCCGTTAGCACGCAACTGAGAGCAACAGATTAACAGCATTTAAAATGGGATCATGAAACGTTAGAACTATGAGTGAGGCAGGCAAACTGGCCAAAAGCAAGCAATAAATAAGAACTTTGACATTTATATTTTAGGTATATTTGAAACCAGATAGACAGGAGTTGGCATGATTATATCCGAGGAATGTAAAATAATCCATTCTGGCGGAAAGAAAAATACAGCGTGGTGTAGCAATTATGATGGATCTGGAGAGATCAAAATCGACCAAAGGATACTGGACAGTGTCAGACATAATATTACTGGTAAAGTTGTTGAGTTGAGTTGAGCTGAGTTAAGAACCAACATCACTGCATTCAGGACATTCCCATACGTGCCTCGGCCACTCGTTCAACAGCCAGTGAAGAGTCATACTACTGATCGTTCCCACTGCTATCTGATTTAAAGTTCTCCTGGTCTTCTCTCTCAGTTTTGATATTCTTCCAGAACCCCTGCCTATCCCTAGCAATCTCATTCTTTCTACATTTGGTACTCAGTCTGTTCTCCCACCTTCTCCACCTGGTTCCACACGCTCACGACCACCTTCTCCTTGTCCATAGGCAATCTACCACAAAGCGGTGCATTCCCTGCAAGCCTATCAGCCTGTTCATTCCCCCGCACCCCCGCATGGCCAGGGCGAAATATCCATACAATTCTCACAATCCGTGACCTCTGAAGCGACGACAGCCATTCCACACGAAACATTCATTTCTCCACTTTACTAAGCATACTATTAGAATCTGTAATGAATATAATATGTGTTGCAGTAGTCTCCTCTAACCAATGGAATGCCGCTGTTACTGCTTCCACCTCCATTCTCATGCTGGAGGTCGTAGTCTCAAATGACACACTACCCCTTTTCAAGACTCATCTATTAGCCTTTGCAATGAAACCCCACCACTGCGTCTGTTTCTCACCACTTACCCATCGGTGTAGATGACTAAAGTTATGTGGCAGACCCTTTAATCTAAACATCATTCAGTGATGTCAGCTATGATAAATTCTTTTAATGATTTGGAGAATGCCTTCAAGAAGTGCAAGTATTCTGACTTAAATATAATTTTTTTTTTTTTTTTTTTTTTTTAGCATATCCTTTACAGGACTTAGCTGTCAACACCAGCATCTTTCAGCTGTATGTTGATCTCTTGGCAAGATTACGCTCAGTAGAAATATCATAATGGGTGACATTAATGTTGAAGTTCGAAATCAGCTAGACGGATTCACATCAGGCAGATATGGACTAGGGCAGAGGTCACCAAACTTTTTTCACAGTGACAAAAAAACGAGCGCGGGCCGCATAATCATTCTGTACAATACTTGGAAGCCAGAATAAAAGCTCTGAGAAAAAAGACGAAAAACTATGTTTAGCGTTCCATGTAAATCATGGGTGAATGGCGTTCAATGCACACGAAAACACAAAAAAACACCAATGACAACCGACATATTTATTTACTAAACAAAGTTATCAAAGAAGGCTACGTTCGCAAAAAAATAGTTACATCAGACCTAGTGTGCACATATCCGAATCTCTCAAACTAAGCAGTAAACAAGGTTAGTGAGATTTATGAAACTAGCGTTTGGCTTTCAAGATATCATCAATGTTTGGTTTGGAATGGCTGCTTCCAATCAAGAGTCTGGCGACGGCATTGTTAAACATCAGAAAACGGAACAGACAACATCTAGAGGTGTCTAGACTGTGTGGTGAACATCTAGGAAACATCCAGATTGGAAAATGACTGCTGATTCCATCAGAGATGAACTGTGTGTTTCGTGGGGGACTATTGCGTGTGCGTGAATAGTCCGTTTGTCCGATAGATATCTGGTTGATCCTGCCAGTAGTCATATGCTTTGTGAACTGATGAGGCTCAGCCGTAAATCAGAAGATTTGTTCGCAATTTAGACGAGTAATATCTAATTTGGACAGAATCTAGTTGGCCGCGTGTGTGTGTGGTCTGTTCTGGCGGTCAGTGTGTCTATCCGACTGATATCTGGTTGATCCCATCAGTATTCATAAGCTTGTCTCTTGTCACTCCCCTTGTCTTAGCTGAAAATTAAAGGAATTGACGGAAGGGCCGTTTGCACGAGGCTCTAGGCTACCATTTGTTGTTGAGAGCCAATATATACAGGGATAACTGACCTGTGGCAGCCTAACGTCCAATGCATCTGTGTCCGTCTCCAGTCGTCTTGCCATGCTCGCCACAGGAACCAGATGGACGCAGACGAGAGAGTGAGGTCGACGGAGTTGTGCAACCACTTCCTCACTATAATCCAAACTAAAGAGCAAGTCATTCGTTCTTTATCAAATAAAAAGATGCAATGGATGAATGGTCCTCGTCATTCGTGATGGAACATCCATCGTGTTGACATTCTGGCGGCGGCATTATGCACACTGTATCTGTGCGGGCTGTTGTTTGTCGAGACTCCTGTCTTTTCCACTTTTCACATTGGGCAGTGCTGAGCGTTTTGTGTGATATTCACTGGCACGGGAAAGGAGCATAATGGGGATGACCCATTGCCGTGAAGATGGAACTGCGACTAACTAACTAACTAAGATACATCCTGGGTTTGCCAATGGATGGACAGTCTCAATGTGCGGTAGGCTAAGTTATATCTCCGTTGGCCGCAGACAAGGAATATCTGCTGCATGAAGACCTGGGCACAGATAAAGAGTCGAAGACTGATCAGATGAAAATCTTGGATGGTTCAAGCAGAGGACATAATCAGGGAAGTGTATATGATTGAAAACATTGGGAGAGGAGAGGTATGCGTCTGAATATAAGATAAAATGTTAAATTCATAGCGTAGATAAATTAACAGTGTGTACGATAGGAGAATCTGGCGTATTTTCTTCTTCTTCTTTGCGTTCATCCGGAGTGTTTTTTCAGATGTGATCGCGGTGTGTCTATTATGCGCCCTTGGGCCGAAACCCGCAGGATAACAATTCCGGCTTTAGTGTGCTTTTTTTTTTTTTTTTTTGACCAGGTAGCATTCCTGGGAGACTTTTACTTTTGCGGTACCGTCCACAACCCAGCTGGGCAAGTCGAAGACAACAGTCGTCCCTCAAAGGAAGGCAGGGACAGTCCATGGCATTTTCCGCCATCCAGGGTGGCTTCCATAATTGCAGGGCAGGCACGTAGCGCCCTGGTGCTGGGCTCACCGAAGGAATCGTCACGTCCTGCTCATGGCTGCTTTATTTCACTTCAATATGTTGGGCATTTCGTTCGCCCCGGGCCGTTCCCGCACAAACCAGACTGGTCTGCAGTCAGTATCCACTCAGAGAGTTTTTGGGACATGTGCTTGTCGTTGTGTCCGTCAGAACTGTTCCAGACACGTCGGACATTCGGAAAACTACCTAGTCAGAGCTGTTCCGAACAAGAGCGGAATTCGGAAACTAGGTAGCTGTTCCTAGCACGAGGGAAGACTAGTTAGAGCTTTTCCGGTCACGAAAGACATTTCACTCGAAAAACACCTCGGTCGCACGTTCCGAAGACAGTCTGTAACCGTACTCATGGAGTGAGTGTAGTCAAAGGTGGAAAATTGTCTCGTTTGCACGAAATAGAACGCCTGGCTTGCGAATCCATTACGTGGGAGCCCGAAGCAAAAGCTTGCTGTGTGGAAGTCGAAATAAGAGTTTTACTGGTCTCGAAACCCGAGGAAGGCTAACCTCATTAAAAATGCCCGCCGAAGCCGGAAGTGCCAGCCTACGGGCGGCAAAATAAAAATTGACACTACGCAATTACGTCCGAGTGAATCTGGCATATGATACCACAACAAATAGACAGAATTGAGGTGGAGGTTGTCATGCTAAACAGTACGCATGTCAACAACTCAAATTGCATCCAGTCACACGCACCACTTCATTCACACCTCAACGAAACTTCATGTGAGAATGGACAATCTATTTTATTTCCTATCTGTCCTTACCCCTTATTCTGTCTCCTGTCCTATCTATGTCCTATCGAACACGTTGACATACTCCCGTGGCTCCCCCGTATTGCGTCACCAAATTTAACCTAGTAGGTGTGACGCAATGTCGTCGAAGCATATAAAAAAATTAGGTGGGTCTAATTTGTCAAGGTATTTGTAGGGATTCACTACTCATGTCCTTAGGTACCACTTATGAGTTATAACAGTCTGCTACCCAGTTGATATATCTACCCACTGGTTTATAATCAGTGCCCCCCACCTTTACTGTTGATAAGAGTCACTGCTCTTTGCCATATGACGAGGCACCCCTTAAAGATGATACAAGAAAAGAGGAATGCCATATGACGAGGTACCCCTTAAAGATGATACAAGAAAAGAGGAAAAGGGATTTCCCAAAGCAAACACCAAACCGAACGACTAACATGAAAACCAGGAGATACCGAACACGTCACAGGACAACATAAGGAGACGTGGTGTGATTCTTATAAGGAGAGGACGTATCCTCGAGGAGCCAGTGTTGGTGAAGAGCTGGATGCGATTATTCCGAGCTTCGGCAAATAGATAACAGCAGGAACGATCGATTGGCAAGGATATACAATGAAGGAACCAAGCGTATACATGCCTGAATTCAGAACGGCGAAATAGCGGGTTTGCGCCTCAAGGTGAACTATTGAATAGAGTAGGGAGTTTTCATAGATACTAGATGATAAACGCCTCCCCCACATCCAGGGGCAGTTTTATAGAATACGAAAATATCAACTATTGTTTTCACTCAACACGATATTAAAGTGTGAGATCGTTCACTGGATTGGCGTCAGTCTATTATTTTCACACTTGTGACTGTTCGAGGTGAGTTCAGCGTATTCTGTTAACGAGTTTATAAATGATGTTCAATCCACATTTAATATGGATGGAGAAACCCCATGGCTATGGATTGTAAGACACACTTTGCACGGCATTATTTTCAAAAGAATGAAAAGTGTGCAAGACATTTTGGTGCAAGCACGAAAACGTCACGATAAGATGAGTTAGACTTGAGCTGGCGTCCGCGTCGGACACGGTTTCTTATCACTAGAGCACGGCTAATATTATGCCGCCTTTTCTTTAATATAGTGTGTGTAGGTTGTCAGGTATAGTTTGGAGCTTTATGTGGAGTGACTGCTTTTTGTTTCGACATGTCAAAATTTAAATCGTCGTATTAAAGTGGACTGTGAAAAAACTATCCAGAGTCGTCTTATGAAGTTTGGTTGCAGTGGCCGTTTTTGGTTTTCACTTAACAAACAAGGAGGATCAGACAACATATATATATATATATATATATATATATATATATATATATATATATATATATATATATATATATATATATATATATATATATATATATATATATATTAACGTTCCGCTCCTTGGCACTCTTCCACATTACACTCTTATAAGCTGTATCGACCCAAGGCAGATTTGTTATCAAAACACTGCCTTTCTAAATATCGAAACCCGATATCCCGACCAAATTGTTCCTGTTATGGAAACAACACATGAATATAACATTCATGGCTCCCATGCAATGTACCTCAACATCTTTAACAAGTTGTGTGTTTACTGAAGTTCACCTATCTGACTTCCGCTTGCGGATAAATACTCAACTGTGTCCTCAACGTTTTTATAAGTTTATAGTGTCCCCGGTGCATGTGTAACTTCTCTTTGACAATCCTGCTGTATGCAACTTTATCTGTTTGTATTCCTGGTTGTATGCGTGTTAATTTATACTTTATGTATGTTAAATTAGAAACATATATGTATGTTAATACTTCATGTGATTAAAGCTTTCAAGTGTCGCAGGTAGGTTTAAGCAAGTCACAAATGAATGCCAATGCTTGATTTGTGAGGTGCGTGCCCGATCTGAGACGCTGGAAAACATTCCTATAGCTGTAATGCAAAAGTGGCTACAACACATATAAAATTACACGCTCACATGTGTTACACGGAAGACGAAGACAATTCATAAAAAAACTCAATTGTGCGAAAAAAAATGCACCATTGAACATTCATAATATATTTAATCCTTTCACTCTTCCTCTCACTCATCTCTTGCTCACTGACTCAAAGTTTGTAAGTTTAAAAATGTTTTTCTGATTAAAATAAAAAAGGGCTCTTTTTAAACAATTGTAGAGCCGATAATAATACCTTTTTATAGTACTCTAACTAAAGTATTTACACTGTTGTTGGATTGCGTAAGGCAATACTTAGGAACGAACTATTCTAGCTAACCTATGTTTTATTTAACGTACTCTAATGGGTGTTACTACCTAATGTGTTCTAATTGGTGTTACTAACTAATGTGTTCTAATGGGTGTTAATAACTAAGGAAAGGTAATTTAACTAAGTAAACAAAATTTAAGAGAAATGGGTTGGCTCCCTTAATGTAAAATGTTGTAAATGAGCCTAATAAATTCTAACTATATTTACTTCCAAACTAATCTAAACTATAAGTAAATTCAGTTATTCCAGCTAACGACTATCGCTAACTTTTAAGACAGCAGTCTCCTAAGAGACCTGAATGTTTTATTTACACTAATGTACCTGTATTACTGGTTTAACTATAGTTTATATTTCTGTATACTAACTAACTTTAACTAATAGTAACCTAATTTAAAAGCGATTACAGTCGCATTTCTTTAGGTGTAATTTAAACGTAAAGAAGATATATTAAACAAGCAACTTAACTAACAATCATGTTATGCATTATACATTAATACATTAATATTATATCAAAACCATAGCTAACTAACTCAGTGGTCGCTCCAGGTGCAGGTGATGATGTCGCGTCCTCCTCTGTGTTAATTTATTATCACAGTCTATCTACACTGTTTACTTTCTCTCATAGCTACAGGTGTCGGTGATGATGTAAACTAAAAGTTCTATATACAATGTTACAGTACACAATACCGTTCTATGTACACTGGATAGTCTATAGTTTCTGCAGAGGCCGGTGACGATGTAACGTCGGCTTACTGTCTTAGTATTACTATCACAGTTCTATACAGAATAGCTAATCTGTTACAACTGCAGATGCTGGTGACGATGTAACGTCGTCATTCTTCTGATACACTTCAAAGTCTGAGGGTCTGGTGAGCAAGTCTGCTAACGTAATGTTGCTTCCCTTAATGTGTCTTACAGAAAAAGAATAGTTCTGCAATATCAGGGACCACCGGTACATCCTGTTATTCTTTGGCATCCCAGTTTGCATAGCTAACAACGGGGAGATGTCAGTCTCAACGACAAAGTGTGCTTCTGCCAGAAATCTATGTAATTTACTCACATAATATGCAATCGCAAGTGCTTTCAACTGAGAAACATCGTATTTGGATTCTGTTGGGGTGAGCTTGCGACACACATACAATACTGGATGGAGGATTCCCTCATATTCCTGAAGGAGCACGCCCGATATGGTAGTAGTGTTCGCGTCAGTCCTGAGAATATATTGTAATGCTGAGTTACGCAATTTCAAAATATAGATATTGCTGAAATGATATTACAGTTTTGACATTGCGTTGATTAAAATAGCCTCTTGTACATTTATTTTTGAATTCAATTTCAATAAATCAGAAAATACACTAGTAATCTTAGCCAAATTAGGAATAAATTTGTTGTAGTAATTAACTAAACCAAGCAAACTTCTCACTTGCTTCTTGGTGGTCGGCATAGTGAGGTTCAAAATTTTGGTTACAATTGTATCGTCACTTTTCAAGTGGCCCTTTGATATAGTATGGCCTAAGAAATCTATCTCCTTCAGTCCTAACTCCACCTTGGTTGGTTTGACTGTAAGTCCAAACTTAATTCTTTCGAAGACCCGTCTTAAGATTTGTATGTGTGTAGTCCAGTCTGTTGTATGTATACATATGTCGTCTATATATGTCTGTACCACTAGGTGAAATGAGATGGAGCATTTCTTTCTGTAGGTCGTCTTGTTATCTGTTTGTTTCAGACCTAGTTACAGCATTAGCCTTATTGGAATAGATTTCTCTCCAGGCTTTTATTTCGTTAGTGGTACATTTCTTCACTTCTGGCAGACACCCGATTATCAGATCTGTACTCGGGTTATGCAAGATCGCGCACGTAAATGTGCCGGATAAGAAAGGAGTATTTATACGCGCAGTGGCGAGTGGGTACTTTTCTATATTGCCCGAAAAGGTTCGGCAATTCACTAACTCGCCAGTGTAGTTTTCTGGCTTAGCCAGTTCCTTTCTTAGACCGATCTAGGTACTTCCGCTATCGATCCGGATTTTGCAAGGCTTATCGTTCACCATTCCATAGTGGAACTCTAGTTTGTCTCTGGAGGCAACTGCTGTGTTTGCGTTTTCACTTGAAAACGGCATGGTGTGCCCGTATTTCAGTACTCCGTCTTCATGAAACTGATGACAAGTCGCACATCTATCGTAATTAAGTACATCAATAGCTGCTACCACATTTTCTTCACACTCTTGCATTTCTCCTTGCTCACTTTCACTCGATGAGTCAACAAGCACAGCATTTACTGCTCTCAATCTCTGTCGTCCCCTGCAACGTGAGCTATAGTGCCCAAAAGATTGCCAAAAGTAGCATTTGACAGCACGTCTGTAGGTTTCTCTCTTACTCTGCTGTTTCTTTATCATCATCTCTAGATGAGATCGGTAATTCGGGTTACGGTCACACATTTCGAACTGAGGGTGAGCAAATCCACAGTATGGACATTTTGGTAGATTGGGTTTTTGCTTCTCCCTAATTTTGAATGGTTTTTGGGGTTTACTGTTGGCAAGTGCCACTATCTCACTCTCTTCTATATTAGCTTTAAATATGTCCCCTCGAGGGAATACCAGCTTAATATATAGTGGATTCCTGAGAGGTTGATAGAGGGAGAAGGGACCATTGTGACAGAATTGTTCATATTGAACATGACACCGTTATAAATGCCCCGACCTGGGACCAGGGAGGGGGGAATGGGGTATGGATTTCTGCTACAGGGGGACAACCCTGTATATTTATTTGGATTTCCTGGATTGTGCCTACGGCATGGTACGACATCAGCTTTGGTGGATAACAGAAAGGGGGTTGAGGAAGTACTGCCATCGGCCCTCCTCCAGGGCCCTTCTATCTACAAGTACAACTAACTAACTAACCGTATGTGTTGTCTAGCTATGTTTCAGCAGAGACCCATATCTCAGACACCAACCTTGGCCCAGCCCTCCGTTCATCTGGGAAAGAGGATGCAGGTGGACAGCTGCCGCGTTGGTTCTAGGTCCAGTCTGTTCTCGACTGTTCGAGTGGCCAATGAAAGAGTGCGGCCCTTATGGGAAGGGTCCACACGTCTGAATAAGGGGGACCTAAGTGTATCTGCTGTGGGTAAGTCTGATTCATGGTGCTCACACTGAGTGTTATCCTCCACGGGTTCTATCTTGTTGAGGGCAGAGCGATGATCTGGGGACTAGTCCAGTGATCAGGACTACGGCGAGAGCCAGTGTGAACAGCTTGGAAGTCCACCACCTCAGCGAGCAGTACTTACAATCGAGAGTACGTCTCAGGATAGGTTCCAGCTAATGCATCACCTACTCTGATGCCCTGATATGCCCTGATGTCTGATATCCCAGGTTATTCGCCATGACAGCACCATATTGCCTTGTTAGTTACTTCACCAGGCAAGTAGCTTGATGTTATTAGTGTCCCAGTTGTGAGCCTGACTGACTGCCTTCATATACCAGATAGCTATGATGTCTTCGCTACCAAGTGCCTGGTACCATGTGGTGCATGATATTGTGGAAAGACTGTTATCTACTTAACTTTATCTACCGTGCTACATTTCAGCAGGGGATGTTTCTATGCTGTGATATCTGCGCTATGGGTCAGATGATCGACGCTGGTCGCATAGACTGTTGTGACTGTTACAACCATTGAGTGGAAGATTCACATCTCGCTCGACCAGCAGAGTCATTTACACTTCAAGACATATTTTCCAGAGGAGTGTCCTAGTTCCTCAGCCACCCGAGAGACAGTATTTATCCCTACACAAGGGTGGTCCAGACTTCAGTAACGTCATCCACCGGAGGTCCCAAGTCCCAGTGAGTCGATTCGTCAGCCATCCTGTCCAATTGGAGAACACTATACCAGGAGGGAGGCCGGAGATACTTGGTGAGCGTGTCCGACTTACCCGATAGTATGAGACTTGAGGCCCTGACGATGATGACACTTTCTCCGGGAGGCTACTCGATCCTTGCCACGTCTTATCTCTCATAGATACTGCGAGGCCTATCTCAGAATCATCATCATCATTCTCATTCATCTTGTATAATACACCATATTGTTAACATAGTTAGCTGCCAGAGTTGTGTCATGAGTTCAGGACGAGGTTTGAAAGGGGTAACGTCCCTTGGTTGAGAGTGAGGGAGATAGGGGTCCAAGGGCCGAAGGGGTTTTGTGGACTGAGGTCACCTATGTCCCAGGGCTAAAGGTATCCCGCTGTTAAACTGTGATAGCAGGTTCCCCTCACCCCAGGGAGTGCTGTGACAACACCATTGCATCTGGAACAAGGCAAACTGCAAAAGCTGCCATATTACGAAAGAAATGATCTAACTATCCACCGATCGGAGCTTCGTTCCTAGATCAGTTGCCATCCAAGGCTTACGGCCTGGTCTGGCCTGCCACGACATTTAGTCTTTATGTTGCCTTTCCTCGCACAAGAATAAGGTTAGTATCCTTGCAATTATGCTCCTCCACTGGAAGCCACTGGCGCGCGCGCGCGCACACACACACACAATAATTTACACAATGATAATTTATGGCAACATAATGTATGTCGTCCCAAGGCAACATCCGTTCACATATAATGTGAGAAACTGAAAACAAATACACTACGGGAGAAAATAACCGGTTTGCCATGATCCGTTATAATCAGCAAGAAGAGCAGGACAGATTGTCATTTAGAACCATGGAGGTCAGTGTGGTATCTTTGCATATTTTCTCAAAAACCATATTTCCACCGCCATTAGATTTTTCTCAACTTGTCAGTTAATTGTCCATGTTAAACACACATACAACAATATGGGTTCTACATAGCCCTTCAATATTCCTATTATCACTGCAATTCACACCTTTTTGTTGGTGTGTTTTAATTCCTGTAGAAGGCCACCTTTCCCATGGCAATTCTTGATCTAATCTCTGCAAGGCACCTTCCATCAGATGTTACGACTGTAGCGAGATAGTTATACCGATTTCTTCTTCTTCGTTCATCCGGAGGTTTTTTTCGGACGTGATTGCATTGTGCCTGTTTACAGCAGAGCTGCGTTCTTGCGCCGTTAGGTAGACACATCCGACTTCTGCGGACATTTGTTGACCGGGTTATACCGATTTAAGAATACTTCCTATTGTCAGATTCTCCCCCATAGGTTGCAACGCGTCGTCTGTACCAACGCCAGACAATTGCAGCCAGACTCAACTCTGAGCAGTGTTAAACACGCTAGCTATAACGCGGTGTCTTCGACGGCGCCTGAGAAGTCCAGCCAGGCTCAAGTCTGAGCGACGCTAAGCCGTTGTTGGTCAGTCAGGAGACAGCGTGAAATGTGTGTGTCACGCAAGGGGACTCTACCCCGACTGACGCGAATGCTGAAAGGCTGGTCAGACAGGCCTTAGGAGATCGTAGAGGACAGACGTTTGAATGCGGTGTGCTTTGAATTATATGTTTGAGCGTGATTCGAGAGCTAGCCTGTAAGAGTGTAAGTGTATTGCTGTATTGATGTATTGCTGTATTGATTGATTGCATGTATTGATTGTAATGATGAATTGTGATTGCGCGAGATATGCATTAATTGTGAAACGCGAGATGCGCGAATAAAGTGTTTGCATTGTGTCACATTGAGTTATTACGTGACACTATTTGTTATCTCACTTGTCAGCCAACAAGCCAGAGTCTTGCTACCGCAAGATCCTGACAAGTGCGAACGTGGGGTCTACGTCCTCAGTGGATTTGAACCAACTGTATTAGAAAAATACTGTGTTAAATAAGTGCGAACGTGATGGCATCCATCTTGAAAGTTAGTGTGAAATAGATGTGAACGGTAGTGTGTGTAAGCGGAAAGTTCGGAAAGGTTGTTAAGTGAGTGGTTGATTGCGGTGAAAAGACGACAGAGCGACTAACAAAAATACTTGACTACATACAAACCTTCAAAACTTAAGTAACATCGCATACACCACACTTTGTATTAGTCCTAATTTATTTTGTTCCAAAAACAACAGGTTTTTGTGGCATCTGTTCCTATTGATTGTAAATTCCAAATTTTCCGACCTGAAGTAAGATCCATTGTGTTTCCGGGCAGTAACGAACAACCATTGTCCGACGCAGGTTTCAAGAAACACTTGAGTATACATTTTTCTTCTTAATACTTTGGTAGGCAGGTCGCGGCATAAGCTGTACTAGTAAAAATTGTACAAAGCTTTGAAATTGATTTACTAACATCATAATTAACGTTCTGTGTATATATTTCATCAGACATATTTCATCATGTCTAATTTAAATGATTTCATTGAAATGGGTTTAAAACTGAAGTTGTCTGGTGAAGAATTGAATAACTGGAGTGAGAGAAAGTATGCAGAATATCTCTTATTGCAGGAAAAAGCTAGGGAACGTGAAGATAGAGCTGCCGAAAGGGCTTTGAAGCAGGCGGAATTAGATGCCAAAAAGGCATAAGCTGAAAGAGATAGTGCTTTGAAGCAGGCTGAATTAGATGCCAAAAAGGTAGAAGCTGAAAGAGATAGTGCTTTGAAGCAGGCAGAATTAGATGCCAAAAAGGCAGAAGCTGAAAGAGATAGTGCTTTGAAGCAGGCTGAAATATCTGCAAAAACGAAACAAGCAGAGTCAGATGCTGCTTTGAAACTTAAACAAGCAGATTCAGATGCTGCTTTAAAACTTAAACAGATAGAATCTGAGACTGCTGTAAAACAATCTGAAATCATTGCCCAGAGTAAACGGGAAGAGTTGGATGCACAAATGAAAATTGAACAGCTGAAAGCTGAGACATCAACCGAGAAGGAGGTTAGAAAGTCTGACAGATTAGACAAAGAAAATCAGTACAAGAAGTACCAGGGGATCGTTAAAAGTTTCACCACGGGCGACTGCATAGCAGCCTTCACCCAAAACTTTGAATGCATTATGGAGCATTCCAAGATCCCAGAGACTGAATGGAACATTATATACATGAGAAGTCTTGCTGGGGAACCTCTGAAAGTGATAGAGACCATCCCCAAAGATTTGAGAAAAGACTATCATTATATTAAGTCGAAAATCATGTCTCATTTCCTGTTAGATGAAGCAGGCTACAGAGAACAGTTTAGTAAATTGTCACCTAAACCCACACAAACGTTCTCTGACTACATCTCAGTAGTACAGGATATTTTTACAAAGTGGCTGTCAGCAGCCAAAGTGAATGAAAGTTTTGATAGATTAAAAGATCTTTTATTGAGAGATAAAATTATTACATCTCTCCCACCACCATTTTCGAAATTTCTATTGGAATGTCAGTGTGAAAGTGTAAAGCAAATTGAGAGTCGTGGCTCATGGTATTTTACAGCCAACAAACACTGTTTTACGAGTGGTTTGATAAGCACAGACTTTGTAGCAGCAGCTACATATAATAAATCAAAGTCAGTGCCCTACAACAAACAAAAACCCTATAAGCAATCCTCCGAAAAATACTATCAATGCAGACATTGCAATTTAACACACAATGAAAATGAAATGTGTGATAAACATCCTGGTTACCTCACCTACTTGCAGAACTACATAAATAAGCAAGATAGGGAAAGAAAGAGCTAAAAACGTAACACCAAATGCTTCCTTTGCAAAGCATATGGCCATTGGCGCGAGGCTTGTAAGGGCAAGCAAATGACTAGAAAGGCTAATGCAGCCATGTTTGATGGCTCTTCCTCAGACGAGGAAACTGTTGAAAATCAACCTGTAAATGCTGCACATTCTATTGATGTATTTCACCTTGAAAAATGTACCATCTGTGACCGTTTTCACGAGGATGGCGTTTTAACATGCGGCCATTCCATACAGGTTACCAATGAGGAAGCCAACATGGTCATTAACTCAAAAGGAAAACTAAACATCCACCATGGGTATGTTAATGGTAAAGCTGCCACTGTCTTATGGGACAGCAGGAGTACCCTTATTGGGTTGAAAAGAGACTTTATCGCACCGTCAGAATATACTGGTAAACATGTTACATGCAGAACTTTCTCAGGTAACATCGAGAAATATCCTCTTGCATGGGCATATATAGATACACCATTTCTTACAGGAAAGGTCAAATGTGCAGCACTGACCAGCCCGTATTGTGACATTATAATTGGTGACCTTCCTGAGGTAAATGATATGCCACATGACAGTACTACATCCACTGCCACTTGTAACATTGATAATACCATGTCACCATCATCTTCAATCATTACTCATGATGTATTACCACCTGTAAATGAATGCTTGTATGCCAATTCTGTAACGGCATCACATGAATGTAGTAGTCTGAATGTAACACCTACTTGTAATGTGATTGATAACCTTGATATTACAAATGCAGTAACCAGATCTGCTGCTCAAATGCAAGATTGAATCGATCAGACAGAGGCTTTACAAATGGTAAGCCCAGTTGTAACATCCCCTGAAACAACCAGAGAGAGCTTTATAACCGCCCAAAAAGCCGATCGATCTTTGCAGAAATATTTTAAATTAATAGGCCAAAAGCCACTCGTAACAAAGAACGCTAGATGGCATTTTGCGTTGAAGAATGGAATTCTGACACGGTACTATACCAAAGGTTCTAACACTACAGAACAAACGGTGCTACCATCAGAAAACCGCAAACAAGCGTTACATCTAGCGCACGACATCCCATTTGCAGGGCATATGGCTTACGCTAAAACGAGAGCAAGGTTACTATCTCAGTTCTACTGGCCCAAATTCTGCAGTGATACCAAACAGTATTGCAGAAGTTGTGACATCTGCCAGAAGCTTGTTAAAAAGGGTAAGCACCCACAAGCGGAACTGCAAATCACAGATTTGGCAATCAGATCGTTTGAAAAGATCTCGGTCGATATAGTTGGTCCTCTCAACCACATAACATCCAGAGACAATAAGTATATTCTAACGACAATTGACCTCTGTAGTCGGTGGTCAGAAGCGATTCCGCTTAAAAATATAACTTCCAATGACATCATGGAAGTCTTCTTTCATATTTTTGCGAGGGTAGGTTTCCCTGATACCATCCTCTCCGATCGGGGAAGTCAATTAATTTCATCAGCTACTCAAGCCTTTACGAAAATGTTGGGGGTAAAGCAGTGTTTCAACAGCCCCTACCATCCCCACTCAACGGGTATCATTGAAAAGATCAATGGGGATCTTAAGCACATGCTCTCAAAAGTTACCCAAGGACACCCTGAAGACTGTCATACATATTTAACTGCTATTTTGTTTGCATACAGGGAAGTGCCCCATTCCAGCACTGGGTTCTCACCTTTTGAAATTGTATATGGTGCCAAACCACGCGGCCCATTATCTATGTACCATTCGATGTTGATTGAAAGTGAAACTATACATAAACCCATTTCATCGTATGAACATGTAACATCATTGCCTGATAGGATAATGAAATATTGTGTGTTAGCCAAAGAGGCACTGAAACAATCAGGTGCCATCTACCGACAGTACGCTAACAAAGGAAACAGGACGATAACACTGACGCCAGGGCAGGACGTCCTTCTCCTATTGCCAAGTGACAGACAGTTACTAACGAACTCATGGCAAGGACCGTTCAAAGTGTTACGACAAATTTCGACTGTAGATTACGAAATTGCAGTTAGGGACAAACACAAGATATTCCACATAAACATGCTTAAACCATATTACAACAGGGACGAGGACCAAGTAGATACTACAGCAAGCACGACAATAGTGGACCAAACAGATGACGACGATACTGAAGAAATACCGACACCATCACTTGACCCGACAGTCAGCCTGCATGACATAAAGGTCAATCCTAACCTGACACACACACAAACCGACAGTTGCAGACGATTGTTACAAGACTACAGTACTATTTTTTTCTGACAATCCAGGACAGACAGACTTAGTGCATCATCATATTATTGTGACATCTGACGCACCCATAAAATGCAGACCGTATTCCATCCCCATACATCACAAGGACAAACTTCATCAGGAAATTATTGACTTAGGAAAGAACAACATCATCAGACGATCACAATCACATATTTGTTATCCCATCGTCATTGTGAAGAAAAAGGACAACACTATAAGACTCTGTGTGGACGATCGTAATCTAAACAGCATTACACAGTTGGATTTGGAACCAATGAGCAACTGTGAAGACATACTGACAGAACTGACACACTCACGGTACTTCACAAAACTTGACATGACAAAAGGTTATTGGCAAATACCAGCACACCCTGCCAGCAGACATCTGACAGCGTTTGCCACGCCTTGGTGACTATATGAATGGTGCAGATTGCCATTCGGTAAACTTAATTCTCCGGCGACCTTGATAAGAATTACAAGACTACTTTTGACAGACATTGCTAACATAATCTGGTACATGGACGACATTTGCATACATACAAAGAACATGACAGACCACATAATAGTATTACAGCAGACATTCGACAGAATCAGACAACACAGACTAACAGTGAAACCATCTAAAGTCGAGATAGCCTATCAGGAAATTTCATTTTTGGGCTACAAAATCTCAAATGGCTTTATGTCGACTGACAATAACATCATGTCTAGAATTCTAAAATTGTCGCTTCCGACAACTAAGAAAGAGTGGCGAAGTGTATTAGGTTTACTAAATTACTACAGACAATTCATTCATCATTTTGCTGAACTGACCGAATGTTTCACTAATTTACTAACAAAGAAAGAACCTAATGTTGTTGTGAATAGCGAATGCCTACGACCTGCATTCTCTAAAGTATTATCTTATTTTTCTAGTGAACCTATTCTCAAATTACCTGATCTGATCGTTATTTTCAGGTTAAGATGTGATGCGAGCTCCGTAACGATTGGAGGGGTACTACGTCAGGAACACGATCAGATATTGTACCCTGTTTATTACGTCAGCCGTAAGCTGAAAGCTACAGAACGGAATTACAGCCCGCCGGAACTTGAAGCCCTTGCTTTGGTATTCTCAATTCGAAAACTATCAAGATTCCTATTAGGAAAACATTTCATTGTTGAGACAGACAAGAGCCCATTGACTATTATTACTCGAGGTTCGCCAAGTAACCACAGAGTGGCAAGATGGTCACTTCTTTTGCAGGACTTTAGCTTCGATGTGAAGCACATAAGTGGCTCACAGAATTCATTGGCCGACCTTCTTTCGAAATGCCCATACGACTCAACCAATAGCCATATACCACCTGAGCACAATGCAGAGATTGTATAAACTGCAAAGTGTCAGTGCTTAGCACCACAGCCAAAGTTGAAAGTATTTCAGGAACGCTGTGCAAATGTATGTGATAGGGATTTAATCTCCCATTGTAAATATATTATGTATATTATATCATTATGCGAATGAATGTATCGAATATTTGTGAGATATGTGATAGATTGTGTATGTCATTTTAAATATGTACTAAACATGTACGACGAGGGGCACAAAACAGTACTACAGGATCCAAGAACTTACGGTGCTTGAACAACTTCGAATATCCGGCGGACCTACACCACAGATTGGCCCACTGTATTTTAACCAGTATGAAGAGAGACTGTGACAGCCGTATCCCAGAAGAACACTGTAATCCACACCGAAGAATCCATCCAACAGCTGTTTTCAAGAAACTGGTTACTCCGTTTATTTATGTAACATCCAAATGAAACTACTGTGTGGTATTGTCAACTTAAAACCACAGCTGTGTATTTCCGGTGTGTATGAATATTAATTTGAAAGATAGCAGACTATACTAGAATACTCACAAAACATTGACGTTTTACACAAATTTTGTGAGTCTAATATTTCCATATACGGAATTGGATATGAGGATTGTTGTATATGTAATCTCAGCATCGTAACTTGATTTACTTGTTCACAACAGTGACAGTGTGTTCACTTTTGTCAAGAAGTATCAAATTATGACACTAAGAAATGAATTTATAAATGTAATTTATTCTTTTGAAAGCATGGTAAAATTACCGTCCCGAACCTTTGTATTACCACCAAGGGACATAATCAAAAATGTGTGTAATGTGTAATATGTGTTAAATCTATCATCAAGTTGCCTACTGGTTGACACGTCTGGATGACGTCAGTTGTACATGGAGAGAGTTACCAAAGCTGTAGACCTTCGTTAGACTCTCCGACTAAGTGAGGTTGGAGGTCTGAGGTTGGAACATCTTATAGGTAGATGTTCGCAGTTTGACCTGTTCTTTTGAATTTTTTTAGTGGTTGTGAGGTAAGGGAGTGTATGCTGTAACTTACCGGACTTGCTGTGTCATATTGCAGCTGAGGCGACTATCCATTCAAATGAGTGTACTTGATGTGTGTTGCATCAAGGCGACATTGGTGATCGTGCAGATATAACTTACCATTACCTGTACATTTGAATATGAACCAAACAGGCACGTCAGACGACTTACATGGTTCGGTTCTGACAGAGAAAATAAAAAAGGGGTATAAAGGACATGAAAGGATCCCCTTTCATGAAAAAGAAGGTGGGAGCATGTCAGATTCTCACCCATAGGTTGCAACGCGTCGTCTGTACCAACGCCAGACAATTGCAGCCAGACTCAACTCTGAGCAGTGTTAAACACGCTAGCTATAAAGCGGCGTCTTCGACGACGCCTGAGAAGTCCAGCCAGGCTCAAGTCTGAGCGACGCTAAGTCGTTGTTGGTCAGTCAGGAGACAGCGTGAAATGTGTGTGTCACGCAAGGGGACTCTACCCCGACTGACGCGAATGCTGAACGGCTGGTCAGACAGGCCTTGGGAGATCGTAGAAGACATACGTTTGAATGCGGTGTGCTTTGAATTATATGTTTGAGCGTGATTCGAGAGCTAGCCTGTAAGAGTGTAAGTGTATTGCTGTATTGATTGATTGCATGTATTGATTGTAATGATGAATTGTGATTGCGCGAGATATGCATTAATTGTGAAACGCGAGATGCGCGAATAAAGTGTTTGCATTGTGTCACATTGAGTTATTACGTGACACTATTTGTTATCTCACTTGTCAGCCAACGAGCCAGAGTCTTGCTACCGCAAGATCCTGACACCTTTCACTTTGATAATTCATGCATTCATTCATTCGGTAGCATGTCCTTTGCAGAACTTCGTTCCCATATCAACCGTCCGAACAATTTCTTGGTCATAAGCTAGATGTCCCGCGTCCGACACACCCATCTGGAGTAAATCTGCCACATCCTGCACACATCTTCTCTTTGGTCTTCCTCTTCTTCTCTTCCCGGGCATATACCCCTCCATGACTGCTCTCTCCAAACTTTCATGAATTTTCGAGTGACCAAAATAATTCGACTTTCTTGTCTTTAGTAGCCAACTTCCTTCAATATTAATGTTTTCTCCTGCGGATTCCTTTGTTATTTTCTCTACCCAAAATACTCTTAGAACTCGTCTATAACATTTATATTCAAAGACATTTGTGCGCTGTTCAGCTTGTTTAGTAAGTGTCCATGTCTCACAGGCGTATGTTGCAATGGAAAAGATGCATGCTCTTAACAATCTAATTGTTGTAGTTCTATCTGTCCCACTCCAAAATTTATTCAGTTGGGTTAGTTTCGGAAAAGCAATAGATATTCGGGCACTTCAATTTTAATTCACCGCAAACACAGAAAAATCCCTTCGAGCCTCATTTGCATCGGTCCGGCAATCATTTTCCGGTTAAGTATTTGGTGGACTGCTGGACCGATCGATGGATGTTTTTTTTAGTTTTGGGCCCGTAGGGCCCTCACTGTCATCGACAGTGAGGGCCCTACGGGCCCAAAAACTTAAAAACATCCATCGATCGGGCCAGCAGTCCACCAAATACTTAACCGGAAAATGATTGCCGGACCGATGCAAATGAGGCTCGAAGGGATTCTTCTTTGTTGCGGTGAATTAAAATTGAAGTACCGATATTCGTTTTCTAATTTTCTTCATTCTGTCACCACTGTTAGTAATTAATAACAAAAGATATTCGAAATTTTCTACCACCTCCAATTAACATATATTTCTGTCTCTTTATTATATTTATCTCTATGCATTATCTTTGTTTTTGCTTTGTTAAGATATAAATTGTGATGGTCACTATACTTTTGGGTTAAGGTACAAAGTTTTTCCATACCTTTCTGTAATGTGGATAGTATTATTACTGTATCATCAGCATATCTTATCTCTGGTATTTCATGACCACCGATATTTAGGTTATCATATTGCTCCTTGGTTATATCATATCTGACATTTCTCATTATGTTTTTGGCGTACAGGTTAAACAAATAAGGCGACAGCACAGAGCTATGACGGACTCTTTGCTTGATGTCAAACCAATTTGATGTCTCGGTATCAATTTTAACCGCTGCTTGTTGATCTAGATTGAGCATTTGTATTAGTTATGCTACATGTGATGGAAAGCCCATTTCCCTCATGACTTCCCAAAGTTTCTGGTGTTGTACACAGTCAAATGCCTTTGAATAATCCACAAAATATGAGAATATGTTTACATTACATTCTCTACATTTCTCTATTATTAAATACATATTGAGTATGTGATCTCTTGTTCCTCTTCCACATCTAAATCCGGCTTGAACCACGTAATCTCTTCTAATTTCTTACGAAGTCTTCCCATTATGACTATTAATAGAATTTTACTTGCATGATAGATCAGGGCAACAGTTTTATCATTGGTGCAAAATTTCAGGTTACCACTTTTTTTGAATGAGGATAGTTCTCTTCCAATGTCTAGGCCATATACCATATTTCCATTTCGTTTTTACATAATGATAATGATAGATGTGTAGTCTTTCTTCTCCTCCCGTTTTAATTAGTTCAGCTAGTATCTCATCACATCCTAGTGATTTACCATTCTTCAGATTCTTTATTGTCCATACAATTTCATCTAATGATGTTTCAGGTTTTGTCTCTGATGTCATTGGTTCCTGTATATCATCTCAGTCATTCATACATTTACATTCCACTGCAGTATTCCTGCCATTATTCTAGAATTTTTCTAAAATCTCTAAAGGTATTTCCCAACTTGTCACGGATAACATTTAATTGAGGTTGAATATTTCTTGTCAATATCTTCATTTCTTGGAACATTTCGTAATCTCTTCTATTCTTCTGATATTGCTCTATTCTAGTAAAATATTGTATATTGTATTATTGTAGATATTGGTTTTTGTCCGAGTTCTTTCCTATTCCTCAATTTAAAGATGTATACTTCATCCCGCTATTGTCGGTCCTCCTCCTTTCTGTGTCAGTTCCTTTCTTTTTATTAATTCTAACGTCTCTGATGTAATCCATGGCTCATGTTGCTTATTCTTGGTTGAATTAAATCGTTGGCTGCTATTACCAAGATATCTCTTGCCTGTAATGCCAATTCGTCAGGTGTCATCTCCTCCCGTTCGTATAGGCATCAAGACCCCAAAACGATTCTTCACTTCTCCGTAAGCATCTGGCATTTTTGTGAATTTAAAACGAAGTGGGCATGGTCCTTGGATAACCTTTTTGAGTTTTACTTTCACACTGACTTCTAATATTTACTAATAACTAAGTTATGCTTTTTCTCCATTTTCTTTGCAATAAGGTATAATTTATCTGGTGTTTGGTAGTACTGTTCGGAGACTTCCATGTGAAGTCTTCTTCTTGGGTGTTGTTTAAAAATTGTGTTGGCTATCATTAACTTATTTTCTGTGCAAAATTCAATTAATTTATCACCTGCATCGTTTCTGTTTCCCAATCTAATTTTCCTAAAAAGTACCTCTCATTTTTAGCTCCTCCTGTAACTATTTTTGCATTAAAATCTTGCATTATTATTGTTATCTCATTATGACCAATTTTATCTAATGTCTTGCAGTGTGCTGTAAAAATCTTCAATTTCCACCTCCTCTGATACTGATGTAGGTAAATATATCTGTATGAGAGTTCGTTTTTTTGGTGGTGGGGGGGGGGGGGTGTAAAGAATTCAATTATTAATTGGTTTACATCCAATTAAAGCCTTTGCCGTTATTTTATCTAAACAAAATGCCACTCCGCTCTACCATAACATATGAAAAGACTTCTATTTTTAAAATGTCCCTTGCCTCTCCAGTGATGTTCACTAATTCCTTTAAAGTGAATATATAACCTCTGAATCTCATCACACACTGTCTTTAGCTTTCCCTTACACATACTTCTCACATTCCACGTTCCTAGTCTCACTCTGCTTCTTAGTCTGACACATGGGATTTCCTTGGTAACACCGTCAAGCTTATCTCCGTCACCACAATTACTAGTACTGGCCCTTGTGTCATACTCTTCCCCAGTGTTTCTTGGATATTATGTGGTATTTCTTTCTTCTAGAAGACGACCATGATCTCTGTTGTCTTACAGTTCAATTCCAAATCTAGTTTCTCATTGTGTATAATTACATCCACCAAATGATGACGATCCTGCAAACAATCAATAATGTATCGTCCACACATTTTATATCACAACTGTTTTGTCCTCTGAATGCAACTCCTTTCATTTTCTATAAATTTCTCATATTTTCACTATAAAGAGAGAAATGATCTGGAGACATTACACATCCCTACACACACACCTCTTTTATTTAGAGGCATAAATTACAAGTACCTAAGAAGTGGCAGTGGGTTCACCTGATGGCGAGACACACTGGTAATAGGGAAAGCGAACCCTCACTCAAAACCAGGCCAGTGCACTCACTAGTAGTAGCGAGTTCAATGCAAGTAAGCATGCTACCACACACACAAAATAAGACAATCATTTCACTAGTGTAGATAGAGTTAATTCATGTCCTATGTTATTATTTAATGTGTGAATGGACTCCATTTAGGACTTCTCAAATCTGCAATACTATGTATGCTACTTTAAGTGATCCTTGACAACACAAACAGGTATTACATCAAAGTATGATTGCTCTGAAGATTGTCTGAAGACAGACAATCAGACATTCACATACTGAGAAAGAGAAAGACAGACAGAGATAGACAGTCAGACACACCCTCATACAGAGAGAGAGAAAACCAGAGAGAGAGAGAGAGAGAGAGAGAGAGAGAGAGAGTCAGTCAGTCTGAGACACACAACACACACACAAAACATTTATGGTTGATAATAAAACTAAGAAACAACAGAATTAAAGTAAATAGCCATGTTTAATTCTTGGAATTGTATACTTCCCAATATACCCTAACTGACATGCATCAGTAATTTGGACAATCTCTGGACTAGCTGTAGACCTGACTGAGGTACATTAGCACACAATAATCATGCTGGTTATAGAAAATAGTCATCAAGTAGATGATACAAAGCAGCCACAGTCACTGCATATATTCTGCTGCTATCTACTCAACATACAAACTCTTCTATATGTTAACCAATTTACTTTCTCTGCACATTGAACAAACAAAACTGTTACTATTAATGCAGAACAGTCTATTCTATTATTGCTATCCCACTAAAAGATATTTATTAAAGAAGAAAACTAGCCATCGGGTTTGATCATACACAATATGGCATATGAAACGTCTGAACAGGCATCAAATATATATGTGTACACATTAAAATGGAGCAAGGTTTCTCTGAGCAGAAATAATTCATTTGGTCACAGACAAATAATCTGGTGTAGTATTCTGTTCTCCTTAAACAACTTATTTAAATATTCAGTACAAAGTAAATTTTATTGGACATTTTTTGTATACGTTTTCTTTGGGTTCAAAACAATTAAGCATAAGGACAAATAGATTTCACGGCTATGTAATCCCAATTTCATTCATACTTTTAACACCATTACTCCATCAATACTTTAATATCCCACCAATATGACACCTTCTGCCAGCACTGTGGCTCAGGGGTAGTACACATTTCCCAGACGTACCACACTGAGGGTACAAAATCAGCTTCAGACGATTTGGAAGCAGACTCATATATTTCCTCAACACATAAATATCCCATTAAAATAGCATCTGCATGTTGCATTAACAAAACGCAAATACCCATCGATATACGATCTTCATATCTATCCAAACAACTGTCATCTACTGCCTGTAGTACCTTGCAATGTAAGGGGGGGGGGGGGGGGGTCCCTTGAGCCTGAGGAATTAAGGCCGCCTGACCGGTGCAGTCGCCACAAACTGAAGTTTAGGGGTTTCTTTTTTACCCCTTTTTTTTTCATTTCTACACCTGAGGATTCGAGCCTGGGTATCCTGAAGGAGAACCCAGCATTCTAGCCACTCAGCCATCCGCTCCTATATCTTCATACCAATCCATCTATATTCAATTAATTTATGATCCTTATTCTATATAGGCATCTGTATCCTATCAATATACAATTCTTCTAATGTATCAACTGCAGCTGGGGTAGGGCAGTTTATAGCATGCTGATCTGGTAGTCCGGTGTTCAAATCTCTATGAAAGCAGCGATGTTTTCACTGGTCTGGGCTCCCAGGTTGGCCTAGCATTACAAGTCAGGTATTAGGACATCTTCTGGGAAACAAAGGTGGCCGGCCAATTTACCACGTCACCCTCCCAGTGAGGATTTGCCTAAAGGTATGTTGCTAGCATCATATACCCAGTATATCGCAGACGTGAAAATGGGACATTTACCTTTCTATTAAACACATAAAAAACAAGTAGAATGATGCCAAAATGTGATATTTTAGTAAAACCAAGCCCTTTTACTGTTTTTTAGACAACAGCCAGGGTATATGTTGCAATACTATGATGTAAGTGAACACCATCAACTTATACAAAAGTAGTTACATTTAGAACAAACACAACACATTCAGACACAAAAATTACATCAGCTATGGAGTATGGAAAGTATCTGGATTATCACATCAGATGCTGATAACATATACAGATCAAACATGCAAAGTAGCCAACATAAACAAAGATAATGCTATCAGAAAGCTTCTTGTTTGCTGAAGCACAATATAAAAACTACATAGATAACACATGCAGAAATTGTAACCTCAAAATCAATAGTGAAAATAAAGAAAGCATGGTAATAAAACCAAGGGAGACTTTATACATAGTGAAGTATGAATAAAGGAATACTTTATACATAGTGAAGTATGGCTGTTTAAATATCAAGAATGATTTTTCAGATTTGTATCCCCAATACAAATAATTGTGTCCCAGGCTAGTTCAAGAATTGTTAACTTGCGTTTCTGTACACTTACTGTTTACAGGCATCCATCTTTGTTTACGTTACCGACCTACTATTTATGTCCTGATAATTCTGGTCCAAGCTGACAGTAATATTCGTCGCCTCAGAAAGACGTGATTAGGCAATTCAAACATCAGGCTTTCGACTGACTGGCCTCATGAATTAACAAATAAACAAGGAAATGCTACGCATTTAAAGTGCAGGAAAACTTGGTATATGTGAAGCGGGTTGAAAAGAGAGAGGAGATAATGAATATAGATAACGAAGATAGTGTGAGAGACAGAGATATGAGAAAAATGTGTTGAAAGACATAAAAAAGTGATAAAGACAGAGAGAGAGAGAGAGAGAGAGAGAGAGAGAGAGAGAGAGAGAGAGAGAGAGAGAGAGAGAGAGAGAGAGAGAGAGAGAGAGAGAGAGAGAGAGAGAGAGAGAGAGAGAGAGAGAGAGAGAGAGAGAGAGAGAGAGCTCGTGTTCGGGTGGCTAAGCGCCTTTCCCAAGACAACAAAAGTAGAGGACAGATAAGAACAGAAAGACAAGTGTGCAGATTCTTGTGCAGCAAGGTAAAGACTCAGGTAACCAACACCTAATACACAAAAACCCTAGGAAAGACTGTTTGTTGCCTAAAGCGAGATCATCAGACCAGCATTGGTTGATACCAACTTATTTGTTCTTCATTTACCAGGTATCTGATATGTGGTTACTTCAGTGCGCGCTCTAAAGAGTGGGACAGGTCGGGAGAGAACACGCAGGGCACTGCTCTTGCTGAGGCCTCGCTTGAGACGGATGTTGTCTGTCTAAATAATGGGACACCAACTAGGTAGGCAATGAGACCGGGGGACCCTGACACGGCCATCGACCTGGCACTTGTATCACAAGAGGTGGCATCAGACATAAAATGGAGTGTCCTTGGGAATTATAGAAGCGACCACCTACCCTGCTCTGTACTGATACCTAAGTCCAGTACAGTCAGGGCTCAAGAGGAAAGACTAACTTACACTCACTTTAAACAACACAATTATAAATATAAAATGTTTGCAGATAACCCCACAAACCCAAAGAGATAAAGGATTTACTTTCTCACCCAATTAATTGCTGAACAATTAAAAAAAAAATTGTCCGGCAAGGAAACGAACGATTGACATTTGACTGACTTTCACCCAATTAATTGCTGAATTTTTTAAAAAATTTGTCCGGCAAGGAAACGAACCTCGAGCTCCTGCCCAGGCGGAGACACTATAAACTATGCTACTGACGACACGTTTTCAAATCAACGAAAATGTATAATATAGCCACACACTTACGTTAAGTCACGTGACTTGGCAAATCCCGTGACCAGCCGGGACAGTTAACTATGTATAAAGGAATACTTTATACATAGTGCGCTATGAATAGACACTTCAATAAACCAAAGGAATTGGGGGAACAGATTTATGATTGTTAGGACAAGACAGTATGAATCAGATGCACAAAATGAGCGGGGATATAGACATAATATGATGCAGCTGCCAAGTTTTCATTAACCACGAGTCCGTTTGTTGACATTGCACAGAGTGAAGTCCACTGCCACTATGTATGAGGCACACACAAGAGCTCACACTATGTACTCTACATTAAAATTAAACACCTCTTCATAAACAAACAAACAGGTGTTAAGACTTAAGAGATAAAACTCAATAACTTTTCGAAATCCAAGTCTGTCATCGATTATTTCACAGGCAGAGACGGCTGATATGCAAATAGTTTCACGTGAATCTAATTCAGTTATTGAAATTGTTCTTATCAACAGCTGTGGGCGTAGACGGGCGTCCGGTCTCTTCATGGCCGACACTTGTGCGGCCTTCATTCAACTTCTCTATCCATTCATACACATTTTTTCGCGACAAAGCACTTCCTGCATACTGTGCACAGAGTCTTCGATAAATATTGACATCAGGAATACCCTCAGACCACAAAAAACGTATTACTGCACGCTGCTCTTCTTCCGTGCAAATAACAAGCGGGGCAGCCATTTTTTTATCGCGCCGCAGTTAATAATCTGCAGTTACACATTCACGTCTGCACAGCGGTGATTTGAATGGAAAGCGCTGCTAAGACTGTGCAGCCAAAACTGGAGTGCGGATAATTTTAGACTCAGCCTCGTATTAAAACAAATGAACAAGAGTAGAACCCCCCCCCCCCCCCCCGCTTTTTTTTTTTCTTCTTTTCTTAATTACTTATTGGAGATAAGTCATAAGGCCCTTAACCAATACCCCGCCAAGCCGTCCTGTCTGTTGCTATCTCATGTAACTGCCTCCATGTCCTCTCAATATTATCCACCTCTGTGGAGGTCAGCACGCCATAATGGATAAGACCGCTCGTTCTTAAACATCCATTGTGTTGCCGCTGTGGCAGGTGTTTCAACCCCTACATTCAGTGGACTTTCTCGTCCTTGACATGGGGATGTAAATTAAAAGTACCTCTAAAGTCGGAGTGGGTTGGCCTGATAGCGATCGCTCTTGTTCATTCCGTCATGATGGCCTCCATCCCTGCCTGTAATTCTCATCTTCGTGTATTTTTCGGGTGGCCGTTATTTCGTTGGCCGTGTGAGTTCCAGACAAGAGAGCGTCTACTTATACCGCCCTCGGTGTGTCTATCTAGTGCTAGCGTCTTTTCCTCACCTTTGGGTTCACTGGAATGTGTTTAGTTCTCTCCATGAGCTCTACATTGGAGATTCCATCATATCACTTGATTCCCACTACTATTCTGGGCAGATACCGATCAGTGAATGTTTGTAGTTTATTAGTAATTCATTTAGTTGTTCTCCAAATTACAGTAGTATCGATTTAGCAATGGAGTTTGAAATTCTAAGTTTGGTGCTAAGTTTAACTTCTTTCACTTCCACAAATTGCCTAGTACTATGAAAGTCCCTCCTGCCTTTTGAATTCTTAATATAATATCTCAATCTGTTCCCCCATCTTTTCTTTTTTCACATTACTTACTAAACAGTAAACAGGTGTATGATTCCGCTTGTTGAAGTGAAGTTTCACCAGACCAGGAGATCCAGTTGTTATTTGTTTCATTTAAAATCAATATCTTGGTTTTCCTCTATGAATTTTTAGACCTAATTCTTGTTATCTCGCAAGTGTGATTAGTTAATCCTGCATATGATTACATGTGTGACAGGAGTACAATGTCATCGGTGAAGTCCAAATAATCAAGTTGCTTTATTAGAGTCCATTGAATTCCGTTTCTGGAAATCTTCATAACACAATCTTGTTAGGTAGTTAGTCGATAGATCATCCTCATTGCAAACCGAACCATTAAGTCTATAGTCAGTAAAAAATAATGATTTTTTAGACAAAGAGAATCAGGATCAGGACTGATTCTAACGATAAACAACCACGGACATTCAACAAACTAACTAATGCTGAAAGATGAAACAGGGATAGAGAACAGAAGAAAAAACTGTAATCACATTCTAATGACAACTGACTTCACCATTTCCTTTAGATCGATAATCAATGATCAGTGTTTATGGCAAGATTACATAATAATTTTAGGTTCGCATAGTAATGTCCAACATTTTACATGTTAAAAAAAGAAATCCTTGCTATATGTTTCAAAGGCATAGCTTTTATCTCTTTAACTACCAGATTAAAAACCCTGTGACGGATTTAGAGGTTCAAATACAACACAAACTGTGACTAGGAAGCTTGACAAATAGAGGTAAAATACAAGTACAGGCAAACGATTTGGCTAAAATCTTTATCAACAAGCAAGAAAAATAAATCAATAAAAAAGCAGATAAGCAGAACTATACTTATCATAGTTCTGGCAACTCCTGCGACGGCACCGATGCCAAGTTGCATTGGCTACTGCCTTTCCCTTGGTCAACATCGGCGACGTGGAGAGGGGGAACCTGCTACTGGGCAACAGCTGGTTCTCCGATTTCCATTGCCCAGGCTTGTGCCCTGAAGAGGTCACTTCAGCACCGCGTAAAGCGGTGACACAACACGGGAAGTAGCATTTGCCGGTTATAAGTCTTAATGCTCGATTGGCGTAGAGCAAGGCGCCAGGGGCTACTTCCGACGGTGGGAGAGATCATCGTATCTCACTAGACAGCTACCGCCCGCCTAAGCTGGGCAGCCCCCAGTCAATAAGGTGTTGTCTCGCCACGGTTCATCTGCTCCTGAGGGTGTGTGGAGCTTAGGGGGAAATCCTGACACATGGACCGCAATCTATACACCTAACAGCAAGAAAAAAACAAAACAACCGGCCCTAAGGCTGGGAACATGGAACGTAAGAACCATGACCCCTGGCATCTCAGACGATCTAAATGAGATTGTGGATGCCCGCAAAACTGCAGTGATAAACAACGAACTGCTAAGACTGGGGATAGACATTGTCGCCCTGCAAGAGACCAGACTCCAAGAATCTGGAAGCATCAAGGAGAGGGACTTCACTTTCTACTGGCATGGCAAGCCGTGCGGAGAGACCAGGGAGCATGGAGTTGGCTTCGCTATCAGAAACAAGCTGCTCAATTCCATCATACCACCAAGTGATGGCACTGAAAGAATATTGAAGCTCCAACTCCAGACAGAGGCAGGCCCAGTTAGTATTATAAGCGTTTACGCCCCAACACTAACTGCAGCATCAGAATCTAAAGACAAGTTCTATGACGACCTTAGCAAAGAAGTCAGTGAAACACCAGAGAAACAACATCTTTTTATCCTGGGGGATTTCAATGCCAGGGTTGGCTCCGACCACGAATCTTGGCCTTCATGTCTAGGACAGTTTGGCGTTGGGAAGATCAATGACAATGGACAACGTCTCTTGGAATTCTGCAGCCACCATAATCTGTGCGTGACCAACACCTTCTTTGACACGAAACCTCAACACAAGGTGTCATGGAGGCACCCCAGATCAAAGAACTGGCACCAACTCGACCTGGTGCTCACTAAACGCAGCAACCTCCGCAATGTACGGATGACTCGCAGCTATCATGGTGCTGACTGCGACACCGACCATTCACTCGTCTCCAGCAAGGTGAAGATAAAGCCCAAGAGAATCTACAGAAGCCGAACAGAAGGAAGACCACGCATTGACACCAGTGGCACCCAAAATAAAGAGACGGTCAACAAATTCATGCAGGCTCTAGCGGATACTCTGCCCGGCCCCACAGACGGAGATTCCACCGAGAGATGGAGTCATTTTCGCGACACCATCTACAATACAGCACTATCAACATTTGGCAAGAAGCAAACTAAGTCAACCGACTGGTTTGAAGCACACTCTGAAGAGATGTTCCCAGTCCTGGAGATAAAAAGACATGCATTCTCGATGTATAAAACATCACCTTCAGAGAAAACACTGCAGGCATTGCGAACGGCCAGAAATAGAGTACAACAGATGGCAAGAAGATGTGCGAACAGGTACTGGCTACAGCTCTCTGCTCAAATTCAAACTTGTGCAGACACTGGAAATATAAGAGGAATGTATGAGGGCATCAAGCAAGCTGTCGGTCCATCAAAAAATAAGATGGCCCCTTTACGATCAACTGAGGGGGTAATCATAAAAGATCGAGCGAAACAAATGGATCGCTGGGTAGAACACTACTCAGAGCTATACTCAGTGGATAACACTGTCAGCGAAGAAGCTCTGGAAGCCATCGATCAACAGTCCGCCATGCATGCCTTGGATAACGAACCTTGCCTCACAGAAATCAGCGAAGCACTAGACTCTCTCAAATCCGGCAAGGCACCTGGAAAAGATAGTATTCCACCTGAAATTTTAAAATGTAGCAAAGAAACAATCATCCCAGAACTGTATGCAATATTACAGCTCTGCTGGAGAGAAAAATCAATACCACAAGATATGAAAGACGCAAACATCGTTACCCTTTATAAAAACAAAGGCGACAGAAGCGACTGCAACAACTATCGCGGCATTTCCCTTCTCAGCATTACAGGCAAGATTTTTGCCAGAGTAATCCTTAAAAGATTACACATTCTTGCTGAAAGAATCTACCCCGAATCGCAGTGCGGATTTAGACCCAACAGGTCCACCATCGATATGATTTTCTCACTCCGGCAGCTCCAAGAGAAGTGCAGAGAACAGAGGAAGCCATTATATATAGCCTTCATCGACCTCACAAAGGCATTTGACCTCGTGAGCAGAAGCGGCCTTTTTAAGGTCCTTGAAAAGGTTGGATGTCCACCCACCCTTCTTAGTCTCGTGAAATCATTCCACGAAAACATGCAGGGGACCATTTTATTTGACGGCTCAACATCCCAGTCATTCAGCATCAGCAGCGGAGTAAAGCAGGGCTGCGTGCTTGCTCCTACACTCTTTGGTATCTTCTTTGCTGTTCTCTTAAGGCAAGCATTTGGGACTGCCACTGAAGGCATATACCTCCACACAAGATCTGATGGCAAACTTTTTAACCCATCAAGACTCAAGGCAAAGACCAAAATAAGACCAAGATGTGTAAGAGAACTACTTTTTGCAGATGATGCAGCACTGACTACTCATACAGCAGAAGATCTCCAAAGGCTCATAGATCGTTTTGCAGCTGCCTGCAAAGACTTTGGGCTCACCATTAGCCTAAATAAAACACAGGTGATGGAACAAGATGCTGATGCGCCTCCGTCAATCAAAATCTCTAATTATGAATTGAAAGTCGTCCACGATTTTGTGTATCTGGGATCGACAATATCAGATAATCTTTCATTAGAGACAGAAATCGACAGACGCATTGGAAAGGCAGCCACAACATTTTCCAGGCTAGCTAAAAGAGTTTGGGAGAATAATAGACTAACAGAGCGTACAAAAGCTCAAGTATATAAAGCTTGTGTTGTTAGCACACTACTCTACGGGTCTGAATCCTGGACCCTGTACTCAAGACAGGAAAGGAAGTTGAATTCCTTCCACATAAGATGTCTGAGACGTATCCTGGGCATAACATGGAAAGACCACATAACAAACAAACAGGTGCTTGAAAGAGCAGATATTACCACAGTGCACACCCTCCTCAAGCAGAGACGCCTCCGGTGGTTGGGCCACGTATCTCGAATGGAGGACGAACGTATTCCCAAAGATCTCCTTTACGGAGAACTAGCCACAGGAAAGAGGCCAACCGGAAGACCCCAAATGCGATATAGGGATGTGTGTAAACAAGATATGAAAACCATTGGAATAGATCCAGACACGTGGGAGAGAGTTGCAACAGACAGATGCTCCTGGAGAAGAGATGTACGAAACGGACTGGTGCTCTTTGAGCGCAATCAGATCCAAAAAACTGAGGAGAGACGGCACAGGCTCAAAGAGCAGTCACTTACTGCGGGACTTGCCTCGTCTCACAGATGCGGAAACTGTGACAGAGATTGTCATTCTCGAATTGGACTATACAGTCACCAGCGGTGCTGCCAGGCACCTCCCAAGCGACACAACTCTATAGTCCTTCAGGACTGAAAGAGGCCTACTACTACTTATCTTAATATCTGATCTACTACTTCTAGGATATTGAGATAAGTATTATTTTCTTTTATCTATTTTTTGTTTTGCTTTTATAGTTCGATAATAAAGATTTCAATAAAATGTTTCCTGTATTTGTGTGTGTGATTCCATTTGTCAAGCATCTTAGTAGTATTTTGTGTTTTTATTCAGACTCTAGTTTCTGCTTGGGGGGTACGGTTTGTCAGGCATTGGTAGCACCTTTGGGAAGGATGACTCTCATGTCCTTTTCAGGACCTATCCCCCACTGGTCCAAGCCCGACACCCAGCTCGTGCCTGTGGCTCCTAGTAGCTGTCAGCATGCGACAGCGGCCACCCTCCGGGCAACAACTGTGAGAGGCTGGCTAAACCAGGCATGGGTATCCGATTTGTTGTCAAACCAAGAGGTAAACTAGGGTATGCCTACCCAGCATGTAAAGACAGGATTCGGCAGACTGCGCAGAAGAAATCATTCCTGATTCAACGGGCAAGACGGCGTTTACCTGCAAAGCGTTGTGGAACGTAATGAGCACGGCAAGGCACGTAGAGCACCCTGGTCATCCACTGCACCTGTATTCATCTCCAGTCGTCTCGACTTGTCTTGCCACTGGACTCAGATGGACTCAGGCGAGAGAGTGAGGTCGACGAATTGCGCAACTCTTCCTCACTTTAATCCAAGTCATCACGCAAGTCATTCTTCATCCAACGTCACATATCACCTTCAAGCCCTGTGGCGAGCGGTGAAGCGGCAGGCGTGGGTACGCTGGCAGCCGTAGTCGCAGACCTGCACACAGGCGGCTCAGGCCATATGGTCGTCTTCTACTGACCGGAGCAGCAGTGGGATTCAGCAGCCCCCTGAGCGACTGAGCAGGCCTCTATAGGAACACACTGCTCACCTCCACAGCATGAGGAAGGGGCTAGAAAAGGTGCCTTAAACATTGTCTGCTTCATCACTACCTGACCAGCTAGCCGCGGTTGGTGGGTACCCTAACTGCGGTTGACATACAAAGAAAGATAAAACAAGCAAAGCTAAAAGAGTAAACCATATTCCCTTAACAATTGGAACTTGGAATGTACGCACCCTACTTGACAGAGACGGCGCGTCAGGTCCAGAGAGACGAACAGCACTGATTGGGAGAGAGCATTGCAGCCTTGAGCGAGACACGACTTGCAGAAGAAGGCCAAATCTGTGAAATAGGTGCCGGCTACACATTTTTCTGGAGTGGAAGGAAAAGCGAGGAAAGACGCCAATCCGGTGTGGGATTTGCCATTAAGTCGGCCCTGGTCGGCAAATTAGCTGGATTTCCAAAGGCTATAAACGACAGGCTCATGACCATGAAGTTGCCCCTGCTGAATGGAAGGAAGCATGCAACCATTGTGAGTGTCTACGCACCAACTATGACCAACGAAGATGATGTCAAGAACAAGTTCTATGAGGACCTGCACAATGTATTAACATCTGTTCCCAAAGGAGACAAACTTATACTCCTTGGGGATTTCAATGCCAGAGTAGGCATGGACACCACCTCTTGGAGTGGCATTATTGGAAAGCATGGAGTCGGAAATTGTAACAGCAATGGACTCCGCCTCCTTCAGACATGTGCCGAACATGATCTCCTGATTACGAACACAATTTTCCGTCTCCCCATGAGAAATAGGACATCGTGGATGCACCCTCGCTCGAAACACTGGCACCTCATTGACTATGTCATCGTCAGGAGGAGTGATAGACAAGACGTTCGAGTGACAAAATCCATGTGTGGTGCCGAATGTTGGACAGACCACCGTCTCATTGTCTCGAAAATAAACATCCACATCAGGCAACCATGGTGTCCTCAAGGGGCGAAAATGCAAAAAAAGCTAAATGTCACCCGCCTAAAAAGCAAGAAAATGCAGCAGTCGTTTGAAAATATGCTGGAAGACCGCCTCAAGCCCAACGCTGCAGCTAAACAGGATACAGAAACATAATGGAGAGCCCTAAAGGACATAATTTACAACACTGCTATGGAAATCCTGGGTCCAGCCCTCCGAAAGCATAAAGACTGGTTTGATGAAAATTCCGAAGACATCAACCAATTGCTGGCCGAGAAACATCTTTTCCTCAAGGCGCTTTTGAATGACCCAAAGTCAACATAAAAAAAAGATGCTTTCAAGAACATTCAGAGAGTAGTGCAGAAGAAACTTCGGCACATGCGGGACTCCTGGCTGAGCAGCAAAGCTGATGAAATTCAGGGCTTTGCTGACAGACATGATATGAAAAACTTCTATGACTCACTGAAAGCGGTCTATGGTCCTACATCACCAGGCATAGTTCCCCTCCTCAGTGCAGATGGGGGGACATTGGTCACCGATAAGAAAGAAATCCTTCAACGCTGGGCAGAGCATTTCAGCAAAATCTTAAATGCAACTTCCTACTTCGATGATGAAACCATCAACTGCCTTCCTCAAGTTCCCACCAATGAGACACTTGATGACCTGCCAACCATAGTGGAAGTAAACAAAGCCATCCAGCAACTCTCCAGCGGCAAGGCACCTGGTCCTGACTCCATCCCAGCAGAGATATACAAGGCAGGTGGGCCGGTCCTAACAGAGCAGCTTCACCAAGTCTTCACAAACATATGGATGAACGAGACCATGCCACAAGATTTCAAGGACGCGTCAATAGTCCACCTTTACAAACGTAAAGGAAACCGCCAATCCTGTGACAACCACCGAGGCATCTCCTTGCTTTCAATTGCAGGGAAGATACTCGCCAGAATTCTTCTCAATCGCCTCACAGCCCATCTCGATCAAGGTCTTATTCCTGAGAGTCAATGTGGCTTCAGAAAATAACGTGGAACTGTTGACATGATTTTCGCTGCAAGGCAGCTGCAAGAGAAATGTCAGGAACAGAACTGCGAAATGTTCTCCACTTTCATTGACCTTACCAAGGCTTTTGATACAGTCAGCAGAGGACTGTGGAAGATTATGGCAAAATATGGCTGTCCACGAAAGTTTGTCCAAATAGTGCGGCTATTTCATGACGACATGCAGGAAAGAGTACAGGAAAATGGTGAACTGTCTGAACCCTTTCCTGTCACCAATGGAGTGAAGCAAGAATGTGTCCTGGCACCAACACTGTTCAGCCTCATGTTTTCAGCCATATTGATGAATGCCTTCGAGAACGACGACATTGGAATAGACATCAACTACCGTATGGATGGAAAGTTATTCAATCTCAGAAGGCTGAAAGCTAAAACCAAAATTAACAGCGACACCGTCAGAGAGCTCCTGTTTGCTGATGATTGCGCTCTATACGCCAACTCAGAGGCGGACATGCAACATAATGTTTCAGCTTTCTCACATGCCTGTGCCAACTTTGGGCTCAATATCAACTTGGAGAAGACTGTAGTTATGTACCAGCCAGCTCCAGGAAGTAATCACACTGTGCCGAATATCAAAGTGAATGATCATAGACTAAGTGTTGTGGACAAATTCACTTATCTTGGCAGCACCGTGTCACAAGCTGCCACAATTGACGACGAAGTAAATGCAAGAATCTCCAAGGCCAGTGCAGCCTTTGGCAGACTGTACAAGAATGTATGGGACAGAACTGGAATAAGCCTGCAAACAAAGCTAAAAGTCTACAAAGCAGTTGTATTATCCACACTGCTATATGCTTGTGAAACCTGGACTGTTTATCAGCGACACGCTAGGAAATTAAACCACTTCCACACAGTCTGCCTAAGGAAGCTACTGAAGATTAAATGGCAAGACAAGATTCCAGACACTGAAGTCCTAGAAAGGGCATTCATGCCCAGTATCCACACTATACTGATGAAGAATCAGAAGGATCTTTTGGAATTCATCATGACACCTGGGAGGCTGTAGCCAGAGACCGAAATTTGTGGCGTGCATCATTACGCAAAGGTGCAGTCATATGTGAGGTAACCAGGACTGCAAGAGCTGTGAAGAAAAGGCAGGACAGAAAAACCACTGCAGGAAATCTTCCTCCAGAGACGTCAAGCATTCTTTGCCCACATTGTCAAAGAACATTTCGAGCCAAAATAGGCCTTATCAGCCATCTTAGAACCCACGGCTCCATACCTTCAACCCCACTGGATGAAATGAATGGTCATCATCATTCTTGATGGACAAACAACATAACAACAGTTTCTGCTTATGAGCAGCCAATTCTTTTTCTATACCATTTTGCAACAGATTTAATTTGTTAAAATTTATCAACCAATGGTGCATCTATAATTTAATTTGCAGTTTGTCAATTGTCAACACATTTGTTTTTTCTCATATTTGACAAATTTTTTGAATTCCTTTTTTTTAACTGCATGAAATTTGACCTGCCATTGTCTTATGGTACTTAATGATTCAATCTTCAGGCATCATAAAATGTTTCAACCCTTGGGCTGGTTGTGAAGCTTCCTCCGTATTTTATGCCAGTTTCTCTTGTGCCTCGCCCTTTAATTTCATGTTTGCACTGATAAATCTGTGTATGCATGTTTGATAAATGTTGTCCTTGGTTTACCCCTTCCTTTTTTCTCACATATTGTGGACTCTAGTAAGACCTAGCCATGAGCATTAACTTTTTTTTTAAAAATACTTTAAGAATGTTTTGATCCATATTCCAGAACTTTCACATTTATCAATCCAGATGGTTCTTGACATTTTCTGGCAACACATCCTGAATGCTTCTTCTTGTACATGCTGAAGGATGGCATGGGAACAGGGTTCTCAAGTTCTTTACACATATAAATAATAAGTGTGAAGTATTACTTCACATATTAGCTACTTAAGCCCACTGACCACCACTTTTTTGTTCATGGATAAAGAAATAAAATTAAGCTAGTCTATTCAATTTGTTCAAAAGATGTATTGTAGATTGACAAACTAAAACTATATACGCACCTCTGGTTGACAACTGTCACTGCATGTATCCAGCCATAGCATTATTAATATATTTTGTGTCCAGAGTTACAATATATATAACGTTTTAAAAATCCAAAACGAACAAATAAATCACAAGAAGCTGACTAGCTTGCTATTCAAATCAAAAGAGTAAAACAAACACTACAGTCTTGTGACTTCAAACCCTTTACCAGGTGTAAAAAGTTAGTTGCAAATCCTTTACAGGTCGTCACAGTCAACCCCAGCATTTTTGGCAGTTTGTGATTTCTTGGAAAGTTTACATACAGTAGGTTGCCATTGCTTTCTGAATGACCGGCACTCATACCATTGTATGAAAATAAACGCAAGGTGGTCTGCCGCCAAATTTCCCACAGCTGTATTTTAAATGCGGTATGCAGGATTATGAATTATGTCCGTAACTCCTTCACCACAGAACCAGAAGTACCTAGTCGTAATTAAAAGACCCATTTGCAGGCCTTAAGGTGCCTGGTCACATTATGCTAGATCCATATACTTATAGACTAATGGGCATTCGGTGGGTAATGCAGGCCATATTACGCCATCAAAGTATTTAGGTATTTGTTTTATGCATATAAACTTAAAGCTAAATTCACATGTTAGAAACTGTCACAGAGTTGTGAAGTGATAAGGTTTTCTCAAATATCTTTGTGATATTGGGAGTCCATTTGTTTTGCTTTTGACCGTTCTATACTGTATATATTACTTGTGTTCTACATGGGCTATAGGTGCAAAGTGTATGTGTAGACATATGGTTGGTTGTGAACTCTCTAGACCAGTGGTTCTCAACTGGTGGGGAAACACCCTACCGCCCCCCCCCCCTCCAGAGGTGGGGGAAGGGGGGGATTTTTAGGGTTTCCAGGGTGAAAATTAAGATTATTTCAAGATCGTGTTAATGAAAGAACCAATGACTTGATATTGTTTTTTCCCTCCATACTTTACAGTTCTATACTTCTCGCCCTTCTGAAATTCGTTTTATAACATAAAGTGGACCCGCAAATCACGTTTAATGTAGACGTCTAGACTTGTTCTAGTATGTGCACCAAAAAAGGTTGAGAACCACTGGTCTAGTACATGTTTTTCTATTTCTCACTATGTACAACATTCTTATTTGTTTATGACTTTAGTTTTTTCCCCACCTGATTCTGTGTTCCCTAACCAAATTCATAATCCCTTATACTGCATTCAAAACAGCTGCGGGTGAATTGGAAGCAGACCGCCTTGCATTGGTTTTCATAAAAATTGAATGAATACTGGTCATTCAGAAAGCAATGGTAAACTACTGAACGTAAACTGGCCAAGAAATCACAAACAGCAAAAAAATGCTAGGGTTGACTGTGACGTCCTGTAAAGGATATGCAACTAACTTTACCAAATCGACCTTACTGTATCTACTATTTCTGGGACATGCAGTAGTGAAGTGGCTAGCATGCTTGCTTGACAGTCTGGAGATCATGATTTTGAATCCCCATTAAAAAAACTGACCTGAGCTCCCAGATTGGCCTAGTATAAAACATGTACCGGGAAAATCATTGGAAGTAAAGGCGGTTGACATGATACTGATCACATGACCAATCGAGTGCTGACTGGCCTATAAACATATGAAGCTAGCACCGACTGCCTAAACACACCTCAAGGCGTGTGAAAGGATTCTTTGCTGTTACTTTACTTGCCTTTGCCTTGTTTCCTTAATATTTTGCTGTTAAAATATATATCTGATTATTTTCCATAATTTTAACACAATTAATAAGCCTATGTTTTCCTGCAGCAACATGCTATGTACAACCTGGTAGTAGAAGTCACATCAGCCAGTAGTGGAAAAGCAGATAAAACTAATTATAATCTTGTTTACAATATTACAAAATCTGGGATAAAAATATGTTTATGTATGCATTAAAACTTGATTCTAACAAACTGTAGACATACAATAAAAAACATTAATAAAAATCATAGTTGTTAATCACATTTAAATAACCAAAAAGTTCTTGACTAGCAATATGATTAATTAACACACAAAAATATTTACAAGACAAAGTAACATAAAACCATATAAATTAACTGCCTTTGCACAAATTGTTAAATGAAAAAACAAACAATAATTAGCATGTAAATAAACTGCTTCCAAACATTTCAGTATATGATGCCAATTAGTATAATTTATAACTGTACTTTTAAAAATGGCAGTTTATGTTTTAATTATTACCAATTTCTCACATCTCAATGTCAACTCCAGTTCCCTAACTATGGCATGATTATATATGATGAGCAGTATGGCTCTCAGGTCAGTTTAGTCTCACAAACTAATTATCAAAGACTTCCTGGAAAGGTAAATTAGCATGATGATGATGAAGATATCATTCAATGATGGAAAATATGGGCCTCCACCACATCCACAAGATGCTTTCTTCTTCTTGTATGCCTTTCCTCTCCTAAAGGAACACAGGGCACAGGCCCTCAGCCAGCCCCAACCAAGTCTAGCTCTTTGTAGACTTGTTCATGGTTGCTTGGATTCTGCAGCTAAATGTTTCTATGGAATGAGGTTGCCAGCCTCACGTCAACCCTCTTTAGTCACTTTACAACATGCACAGTAGGTTAGTGTGACTAATCTTTGCTTTCCTATGGGCTCCATAAAACACAGGAGCAAAATACTCTAGCTAAAGGTAAATGGGCATGCTTTACATGTTACTAACTTTAGTATCGTTACTGCACAATGTAAACTGTCACTCATCTCAATACAGTATATTCAACACACCAAGCACAATTCAATTATAGAAACTTAGGGTGTAACACCTTGTTCCTAATAAGAATTAGTGGCATCTGACTGGGAGTACTTTATCTGCTACTAACTTTAGTATCCTCACTATACATTATAAGCTGTGACTAACTTCTGTTGATTCAGAATAAACTCCCAACTTCTCAACTGTTGTATTTGTCTATCTTACTGCATTCTGATAGCATCCTCCATTCCTCAAACTTGTACACTAGCTCACTACACAGATTTTACTTGTCACAGTCTTTCAGGGTATTATAAAGAACAAATGCAGAAGCAGAGGATAGGCATTTAGGGTATAACAAAGAATAAATACAGAAACAATGAAAAGTCATTTAGTGTGTAACAAAGAATAAATACAAACACGAAAGAATAAATACAAACATGATGGATTGTCATTTAGGTCATTTGGGGTAAAAGGAAGAATAAATACAGAAACAAAGGTGACCATAGTCATTTAGGATATTATAAATAATAAATATAGAAACAATGCTATGAAGATAACATTGTTTCAGTGTTACTCATTACTTGACTTATCATGTACTTGAACTTCTTTGTGAAGTTAATATACTTCATACGTTAACTGTGCCACAAGTTTACACACCAAATAGTTCAAACAGCTCTCTATCAGTCCCCTTCCCTGACTGCCACACATCCCATGATCCATCTAAGAGAGATAAATCTAGATCATGACAAACAATAAATACAGATATAATAAGTTTTTTTTTTTTTTTTTTTTTTTAGCTTATCCTTTACAGGACTTAGCTGTCAACACCAGCATCTTTCAGCTGTATGTTGATCTCTTGGCAAGATTACGCTCAGTAGTTTGCCATTGCTTTCTGAGCGGCCGGCTCAGTATCCCGCAAGTCACGAGCGGGGGTCGAACCGCCTCAGCTCTCGCTCCGCTACGAGACTCTGCGTGATAAACGGGATTACAAAGAGAAAGTGTTGTAGCCCCTCAGCCAGAGAGACCGGCATATAATAAGTACAGAAACAAAATATAGTCATTTAGGGAATTCCACCACCATTGGCACCTTGCCGTCTTGACAGACGATAGTTTGTGCTTTAAAAAGGCATAATAACTTTTAACTATGGCGGTAGCGAGTGTGACTGATAAGGCCAATTTGCGCTGTAAATGTCCGTTCACAGTGGGTGCATGTGAACACGTGGTCATTTCCACCATCATGCACCATCTTACGTCTCAAACGCTTGGTGTGTGACTTTTCTGCAATAATTTTCTCCTTTGACTTTATTCCATTTCTGATATTTGCCCTCCATGCAACACGTTCAGCGGCGACTTGCTCCCAATGTGCATTATCAATGCCTGTATCAATCATGTCCCGCTTACACACATCTTTGTATCGTAGTAGAGGCCGACCCTGAGATCTCTTACCGATCTGTAATTCACCAAAAAAGATATCCTTTGGTATTCTACCATCATCCATCCTCCTAAGATGTCCTATCCATCTAAGTCTACGAAGACTGAGCATGGAATAAACTGTCACACAACCTGATCTTTCCAATACTTCAGTATTTGTGATTTTGTCTTGCCACTTAATACCAAGAATTCTTCGCAGACACCGCATATGAAAGCTGTTTAAATTGTTCTCTTGGTGTGAGTAAGTTGTCCAGGTTTCACTGCCATAGAGAAGAGTACTAAGGACACAGGCTTGATAGACAAGGACTTTTGTTTTGGCAGTAAGCTTCCTGTTCTCCCAGACTCTTTTTCTTAACCTGTTCATTGTTGTTGCTGCCTTGCCAATCCGGATGTTGATTTCCTGATCTAGGGATAATTTGCTATTTACCACTGATCCTAGATATGTAAAATGGTCTACTATCTCTAGTTCGGCGTCGTCAATAAAGATTGATGGTACCCCATGTGCACCCTGTGACATAATCTGTGTCTTCTTTTTGCTAATTGTTAAACCAAATTCAGAACAAGCATTGGAGAATGCAGATAGTAGACATTGCAATTCTTCCTCAGAGTGGGTCGTAACTGCAGCATCATCTGCAAAAAGCAACTCTCTGATCAGTACCCTCCTAATTTTGGTCTTAGCCTTCAATCTCTGAGCATTGTAGAGGCCTCCATCTGAGCGTGAGTGAATGTATATACCACCATCCTGATCACGAAATGCATATTTCAGTAGAAGTGAAAAGTATATTCCAAAGAGGGTGGGAGCTAGTACACAACCTTGCTTAACTCCACTCTTGATTTCAAATTCTTCAGAAGTTGCACCATCAAACTTGATTATACCCTTCATGCCTGTGTGGAACGATTCCACAATGGACAGAAGAGTTGGTGGGCAGCCAATCTTCTTTAGTGCCTTGAACAGACCCTCACGACTGACCAAATCAAATGCCTTTGTGAGGTCGATGAAGGCAATAAACAGTGGTTGATTCTGTTCACGGCATTTTTCTTGCATTTGTCGCAATGAGAATATCATATCAGTGGTAGACCGGTTCTGTCGAAAGCCACACTGTGATTCAGGGTAGACTTGATCTCCTAGGACTTGAAGTCTGCGCAGAACAATTCTGGCAAATACTTTTCCAACAATACACAGAAGTGAGATACCCCTATAGTTGTTGCAGTCGCTCCGATCGCCCTTGTTCTTGTACAGTGTTATGATGCTTGAATCTTTGAAATCCTGTGGGACTTGTCCTTCACGCCAGCATAGCTCTATTAGCTGGTGGATCTGTATAGTGAGTGTGTCTTGCCCACTCCTGATAACCTCTATTGGAATCCCATCCTTACCTGGAGCCTTGCCAGATGCAAGTTCATTTATAGCACACTTAACTTCTGTTATGGTGGGAAGTGTGTCCAGGTGGTCAAGAGTTGGTAGAGCCTCTATGGCGTTGAGGGCATTATCCGCTAGTTTGGTCTCACTTGAGTAAAGCTCCAAATAGTGCTCTACCCATCTGTCCATCTGCTGTTTCTTATCAGTGATGACTTCTCCAGTCAAGGTTTTCAATGGTGCACTTCTTTTGATCACTGGACCACAGGCTTTCTTTATTCCTTCATACATGCTTCTTATGTCTCCCTTATCACTTGCGATTTGAATGGACTCACATAACTTGATCCAATAATCATTTGCACACTGCCTGGCAGCCTTTTGCACATCCTTCCTAGCTTGCCTTAGCTCACTCAGAGTGTTACGCGTTGGTCTTTCCTTGTTTCTTAAGAGAGCTTTCTTCTTCTTATCAATCAAGGGCTGCAGAGTCTCGCTGTTGGCCGCAAACCAGTCCTGCCTCTTATGATCCACAGTGCCGTAAACCTTTACGGCAGTTTTACAAAGAGTTTCCTTAAGTTTATTCCATTTATCATTTACTGTACAATTTTCTGGTGTATCAGTGAAAGCGTCTTCAAGTTGCTGTTGAAACTGAAAGCACTTTTCAGGATCATGAGTGTTAATAATATTAATCCTGGGGCTAGATTTGTGTTTAGCTGTGTAGATTCTCTTTGGTCTCAGTCTAACCCTTGCAACAACCAAAGAATGATCCGTATCACAGTCAGCACTGTGGTAACTACGAGTCAATGATATATGGTTCAGATGTTGTCTCCGTGTGATGATGAAGTCCAGCTGGTGCCAATGGCCGGATCTTGGATGTTTCCATGTGACCTTATGCATCTCTTTTGTTTTAAAAAAAGAGTTTGTAATACATAGGTCATTACTGGTGCAATGCTCCAGCAGCCTTTGCCCATTTTCATTCATGCGACCGATGTTGTATTTTCCAAGGCACACTGGCCATGAACTCGAGTCCTTGCCCACACGAGCATTGAAATCACCGAGCATATAAATGTAGTCGGATTTTGGAACTGCCTTGATCACAGAGTCTAACTCCTCATAGAACAAATCCTTCACATCATCAGAGGAATCGAGTGTCGGTGCATATGCAGTAATAATGGTGGCAAACCCACAAGAGGTTGCCAAGCGCAGGGATAATAGTCTTTCATTTCCTCCTGCTGGAATTTCAATCATTCCCAGTAGCGAATTCTTCACTGCAAAGCCCACACCGTGTTGCCTTTTTTCTGCCTGCCCTTTACCCTTCCAGAAAAAGGTGTAGTTGTTTTCCCTGAGTGACCCTTCCTCAGCGAGGCGAGTCTCCTGCAGGCCAGCAATATCAATGTTAAGACGATTGAGTTCGGCATCAATCACAGCCGTTTTTCTCACATCGTCAATATTGGTCAAGTCAGTGGAAAATCCTGGACACATGGTTCTCACGTTCCAGGTTGCAAGCCGTAGCTTGAGGTTTCTATTTATATTTTTGTTTGTACCTGGTGCATTGGTTTTACAGCCTGCGATTCAGATTTTGTCCTAGCCCCAAGCACCCATTGAAGCAGGCAGGCTGTGGCGGATCAGCACCCAATTGGCTGGGGGCTGCCCAGCTTGAGGCGGGCGGTAGCTGATCAGTGACACCTATAGGTGTCTCCCACCGTCAGAGGCAACGCGTGGCGCCCCATGTCTACGCCAACTGACAAGGACTTATAACCCGTAACAGTTGCCTCTCGCTTTGATTCCGAGACCAGTTAAGACCAGGGATGGAGTTATTGCCTCTCCATAGCACAAAGCCTGGGCTAAAATATAGAGATCATGTGTTGCCCATGCAGCATGATCCCTCTCTCGGCCTGCCTAGTTCACTCCAGAGGAAAGGTAACACCCCTACATCTGGAACAAGACAAGCTGCAGAAGCTGCCGGATCAGCAAAGCAATGCTCTAACTGTCCGCCTGTCGGAGCTTCGATCCTAGACCAGTCGCCAACCAAGGCTTAGGGCCTGGTCTGCCCTGCCATGACAATTTTGTCTTTAGCTTGCATTTCCTCGCACCAGGGTAAGGCTTGTACCCTCCCAATTGCGCTCTTCCGCCCGAAGCCGTTGGCACAATGTGGGGTGTCGGGTTTGGTAAGCGCCGCCCAACGTTCGGCGCTAACAGAAACCAGGTAGTACCGTCTACTGTTATACGGTAGCTCAGTCATATCTGACTAAGACCTGACTGACATTTAGGGAATTATATAGAAACAATTCAGTAAGCTTGGCCAAAATGTAAAGCAAATACATATTTTGCCCTGGAAGAAAAAATCATAGGCAAGTGAGGAAGTTAACTAAGGAACACCATTACACCAGTGTTGGAACAGAAGATGTGTGGCCAGGAAAGAGCAGCATACTTAGTGTGCAAGGAGGCTCATAAATCAACATGGACTATCACAGTTAGTCCACTGTACACTGTTGACTATGAAGGAGGCTGGAGCACCTGTGGATTTGTTTGAAATGTTATCATGATCATCTGAAGAGAACTGAAGAAGACAAATTAAATTACAGAGACGTATTAGTACAAACATATGCAGCATTAAGGAGACGTATTAGTACAAACATATGCAGCATTAAGCAGAAGTGGCACTATTGGAGACATGATTAACAAAGCTTGACATCCAGCCCAAGGACCGAACAGTTTATGAATGTATGAATAAAACAGAAAAGTTCAAACAAGCAAATATAATGACAATTTCAAAATCAGGCACACTGATATGACAAAGCAGATAAGCATTTTGACAGCTAGCTCTTTGTGTTGCTAACCATAAATGATTATACAATAAAAGTATCAAAGATGTAACTTAAATATTAATGGTAAAATATATGTTAGAAAACAGCAATGTATAATGTTAGAAAATGCAACATGAATACAGTCCCCTCAAATATTATTGACATCGTACAATCAAATAAATTAAATAAATCTGGAAGGAAAAATACACACAATGTGGCAAATATGTAAAATGGAAGCAAGATTACCAGCATCAATAAAATCTCCACAAATTTGACATTACACATTTTGTTTCATAATTGGTCAGTCTGGCAGGCAACACATACTATATAAACACTTTTATAGTGAGTCATGACAAGTAATGTTAACATAAATTCAATTTCAGGAACATCTATGTTAATGTAAAGCCAGAACTATCAAAGGTTTCTAAAGATGCACGTACAGAGCAAACATTTCATGCTTGGGACTATACAGGACGTATGTTTCAGTGCACAGGTAAACTGTTCACTCAGAAATAAAAACAGTCATAACATACAAAGCACAGTATGTTTTTTCCTGCTCACTTTGAACTCACGTGTAGTCCACGCTGGACTGATTTTTGTTTGTGGACCAGCTTTACCTATTACCAGTGTCCCTTGCCATCAGACGAACCCACTCCAACTTCTGAGGTAGGTGTAATTTACGCCCCCAAGACAAGGATGACAAGGCAACATTTTAGTCAACTGACCGGTGTAGGGGTTGAACACACTGCAATAGTTAATTACTTATACTGCAGTAAGAACCAAATAGAACCAAGTCAGCATCAAATGAGTACACACAGAAATCAAATGCTGTAATAGTACAAGAAATTGAGAAATGAAGACCAGCAAGATAAAGAATAAAGACAAATGGGATCAGACTGTTCTTGCAATTGAGAACATTGCTGACATGAAATGCTTACTAGAGATTATATCATTAAACAGAAATGTTGGAAACTGGAATTTCTTGAGCTGTTGAAAACTGAGGTAGCCGTGAAGTATTAAATGTAGGGATGTACTGATTACTTCTACAAGATTATTCATTTGATATGCAGCACATTCATGGCAAGATCAACACAATTGCTGATCTACTATAAAGACTATAATTCTTTGTTTGATTCATAACACTGAATGCATATGTCATCTCAACACCACACAGAAAATGCTATACTAAGTAGACAGTCGCCCAGGAACAAACTGTGGACTGACTTCAGACACTATTTTCTTGTGAATAACCTCTATTACAACAAACTCAATGGAATTGCCAGCTTGGAAAATTTGAATATTCTTGTGAATTAGATATTTGTTTCTGTATTTTATCTGATATCAATAAAATCATTAACACTCAATTAATTTTACCACCAATAACTTTGTAATATTGGACATTAAGCATTCTAAACAATTGTTTTCTGTTGATTTTCACTTAAAGCATCCATGCAAATCAAAAGTAACTTACATTTTTCCCCCTGAAGTTATTAAATATCTACAATCTATCAGAATTGTATTTACTTATAATATTACAATATGAAAGGATGTCTGTATAGTATTGAATGCAAGTATATCTGTGTGGTATTGAATGCAGGGATATCTGTGTGGTATTGAATGCAGGGATATCTGTGTGGTATTGAATGCAGGGATACCTGTGTGGTACTGAATGCAGGAATATCTGTGTGGTATTGAATGCACAGATGTCTGTGTAGCACTTCTTCCTTGTGTTCTTATTTTCGCTCTTTCATGTTTACACTTACAGATAAGTTCCACTTTTGTCCCATACTGCACTGAATACAGTGCCACCTCACTAGCCAGCATTCCCTTCTCAGCTGGCTGCACTGAGGGAAATCCTAAAGAACATGTTCTGCATTTTATTCACCAAGTCAGCATGAGCTTAGTAGTGAGTCATTCAGCCACAGCTTGTACATCTGCTTGTTAAGTTTGTTATGCCCCGTCAGAAGTCTCAGAATTACAACCTGTCGCTGCCAGTTAAGAAAATGGTAGTTATTTTTGGCCTGATTCTCTTCATTTCTCTTTTTTTCTCATCTTACATTAAGTTCAACTGGATTACATTCAAACAGTACATGTCTTATGTTGAGTTGGCCAAATGGATACTGGGTTATTTTCAGCATGTTCTAGAAAGGCAAGGCCATGAAGAAAACAGCTGGTCACTTACCTTATTATGTGATGACTTAGCATATGTGAACACCTGACACTTCACATCTCTACAGCAGTATATGCCATGGGAACACATTTAATCCTTCTGATTATGTTCTACAAGGCATATAAACATCAAAGACAGTCACAAGCAGCAGAAATAATCAATTACAACATTTACAATACTGTATGCATGCAAAATCTGAAGTACAGTCAACCAAAATCTGGCAGGATACCCACAGGCTCACATTACTATAAATTACAAAGTGTTTTCAAGCAGGTTAAAAGTGCTGCAAAAAGCAAAATCACTTCTGTCAGTCAACACTGATGTTACATAAACATTTCAATCAAATGGATGTTTTTTTTATTTGTAAAAATAAATAAATATTTCATTGTGAAATATACATAACATGTTAAAATTAATATGAAAGATAATAACACAACCATTCACTGCCCCTCTAAATCATAGTATGTTGTGAGTCAAAATTCGAATTTATAAGCTATTCTATTCTTCTCCCTCAAGTGCTGAGTCAGGATAGACATTGGTGATGATGACTCTCCAGTCCTCTCTGTTGTCTGACATTTGGATGAAACTGGTGTTGCTTATACTATTTGTTTTCTAGCTGTTGAAGCTTTCCACATACATCTTTCTGTCTCTCTCTGTCTCTCTTGCCTAGCAATTTCCCACATAAAACTAATTATCTCTATTCATTTTCTTCGGTTGATACGCCCTAAAAACTTCATTTGTCTGGAGCTATAAGCAACTACTTTGGTGTAATGGTTAGGATGTAATACTGACAATGTCTGGAGCTATAAGCAACTACTGTGGTGTAATGGTTAGGATGTAATATTGACGATGGCATGAGCACGGTCAGATGAGTGTCAGATGTCAGCCCTCACCATTCGCTATGGGAGGGAAAGACTGACCACTTACTTGCTCATGCACTCAGGCCTACAACAGGTGGCAGTCCTAACATTTCAAATACCCACAGCATGTTCCTGCCAGGGGACTTGATTTATTTTTTCTTTAATGAGCTACTAACATTTGACTGTGGTGTAAATTACACTGACATATATGTTCCTGCGCTGAGGCAATAATACACTAAGGAAGGCTTAAAGGGAACACCGCTGCTGGCACCAGCAGTCAAGTGTGTTCTTTATCACGTTGTGATGAGATGAGCAGCTTTTTCAGCAATCATAATTGTAGGAATGTGAGTTCCACCTGATGTCATGAATGGAGCAATTGAAGAATCAACCACACGCAGACCTTTGATACCTTTCACTCTGCAATGAAATAAGAATGGACATAGGAATAATCATCTGGTTGTTCACTTGTCTGTTAGCTAGGGCTGTCAACCTTTTTGCTCTTGTGGTCAACGCCGGTCTCCGTGGCCAAAGGCTTGCGAACGCAGTTCGTGAGCCGCTTACCATGTGTTCGAAATGCAGCTGCGACCAATTTGTGCAGAAACCGTGTCACGTTGTGTTATAACGTGTTGGTATGTGAGCCGGTCTTTCAGAAAGCAATGGCAAACTACTGAATGTAAAACTTGCCTAGTACATCAACAGCAGCTGAAAAATGCTGGAGTTGACCGCAACGTCTTGTAAGGGATGTGCAACACAAAAAACAAATAAAAAGTCAACGCCTGGTAATTTCTTAAACTGGTATGATCAAATCTACTTAACTATTATCTATTCCCATACTGACAATGACTTTTGGCAGCCATCTGCTGCTAAGCATTGGGGAAAAGTTGCAGTTTTTTGTTATTATGTTTTGAGCTTGTGTAATGTACACATTATAAAGCCTATCAATCTGATTCCTGGTCTTCCTCTAGCCAGAATTTCTTAAGTTATTGGCACAGCAGCCGCATTATGTGGTATTTAGTGCACTTGCTTGCCAAGACAGTGGTCTCAATCCACCAGCACAGGCAGAATCATTGTCCAACCTGTGCAGCTCTGGGGTTGACCCAGCCTCATAAAAATGGATATCAGACAATTTTCAGAACTTTCTGGAAACTGTTTGGGAAGGAGAGGCAATGAGAACGGGAACTGGCCACCTATACTCACATGTTGTGGCCTAGAATATGTGACAGCCTAACAATTCACACCTCAATGGCTGAGTCTGCTATGAGACTATCTTATAATCACAGAGCAGTAGGTTACAGAACAACAGCTTTAGCAGTTGTCCAAATGACTGAGTTTACAGTTTGATTCCAGCATCTTTCAGTGTAACCTCATGATGATGTCCTCCCAAGGCATTCTCCACATGGGAGGGAGAAGAATTTGCTGTATGCACATCTGGAGTTGCATTGCCTGGTTGTGATAGACCATTATGGAATTCAGAAACATTTGAAATCATTTGAGATGTGGTGCTATCAAAGAATTGAAAAAAATAGATGGAAAATAAAGACACATTAAAATATCCTGGAAGATGTAAAAAACAGAAAACACTCAAAGCAATACAGAAGCATAGGCCATAGGCTATGGTGTCATCATAAAGCCTCATTATGAAGGAAAAATTATAGGTAAGAAAGGAAAAGGTTGGTCAAGAGGCACAATGCTGCACAGACAGGAAGAGACAATCAGTGCAGACATAAGCAGCTTTAAGGAGAACAGTAGAAGATAACTGCGCTGGTAGGACACGATTATGAAGTTTCATAACCAGCCCAAGGAGTAATAAGTCAGCTTGAGAGATATAATTTTAAGTGGCACGTTTTCTGGCAATAGTCATAATATCTCTCGGTCTCTGCCTCTCATTCTCCAGTGCTATTTATGAAATATCTCTACTGCTCAGCCTCTGATATTTATGAAGTCTGCTGTTGATTCATTGCTTGTGGCCCACTAGACAATTTAACTAATGGCCCAACTAAAATGCTACATGAGAATAATTAATTCAGTGAAAAATGGTTAAAGATATGAGGATCAACTTCATTGCACTGGGTTTTATACCACATGGCTGGGTATATTTTCCACAGTGCACAGAGCACAAACTTCATAGCTCTAGTGATGCCTCCCAGTTATTTGACGTGTCCCCATTGTTGCCGATTATAGAGCCAAGATATTCAAAGTTTGTAACATGTCCAGTTTCTTCATTGTAGATTGCCAATTTTGGTTGGCATGTAGTTTTGCCAATGGATAATTTTGTTTTTTAAAGTTCAGACAAAGATATACATTTTTGCTGTGTTTTTGACAGACAGGATGAACTCTTCTAATCCCTTAGTATCCATCCATAATGTGTCATGCCGATAAGCGTGGGCGATCATGATTCGCCATTTCACTCGATCACCAGAGTTGTGGATTAGCTCAGTGTTCTTGTCTCGACCATACCACGTGGTCAAGCCATCCATGTATATACTTCTTGGTCTTCCCCTTATTCTCTTCCCCTCAATCTTGCCAGTTGTCACAAAATTCTCCAATTTATTTCTTCTCATAACATGCCCAAAAAATTGTTGCCTGTCTACATCTAATTTCTCTAATCAGTTTACGATTTTCATTTGTTTCTTGTAGGACTTGGTTTTTTTGTCTGTCCATGGTATTCTTTGCATTTTCCTCAGAAACCACATTTCCACAGCCATCAGATGTTTCTCAGTGTGTCTGCTCATTGTCCACGCTTCACATCCATACAAAAGTACAGGTTCTATGTAGCATCTCAACACTCTTTTTCTCATTGCAATTGACATCTTTCACTTAGTATATCACAGCAAATAAGTTAAATACCAGTCTCTCAAGGAAGAGACATACAAACATATTTTACCTTAACTGTGGATCCACAACAGCGGTCTTATCCTGTTCATCTCCCATCTTACATGTTCCCACCGGGCTGAATGCTGGCTGAGCCCTGCCTCGTATCAGGCACCTCCAGTAGTCATCACTGTCATATGAGAATGTTTTACAGGATTGTGCAGGAACATCTGCATACTTGGCTCCAATGTGCTTCATAGACGCTGCATTTAACATACTCTTGCATAACTTCACACCTGGATGCAGAAGAAATTAAAAAGCTTAGAAAATTGTATTATATGCATGTTCATCTACTATTTGAAAGACTGAGCATTTTGCAGTTTCACATGAACTTTGAAGTAATTATGTCTATGAGCATAAAACTGCTATAGCTGACAACGAACACTGTTGCTTTCTTCTAATATAAACTTAAAACACATTGGTTTATGTAGTCAATCTTAGCTAAATACTGAAAGTGCAGAAATACAGACAGCATGCTTGCCTGCTGACCTAGCGGTCATGTGTTCGATTACCCACTGAGGTGCTGATATTTCTCTGACCTGGATTCCCAGTCTAAAATGAGTAGTAGGAAATTTCCTCGGAAGTAAAGGCAGTCACCATGAGGCTGACTACACCATCCGTAAGTGCTGATCAGTCTGAAAACATGCAGCTGGTGTCATATGCCCAATATGCCTTGTGGCATGAAAAGAGGTCCTATATTTTTATGTATTTAATATCTGAGATTAGACTGGCAGAACAAGTGAATATCTCTTTATTGCTAAGTAGTATACAATATGCCAGCTCCGTGGCAAAGGGGTTATGGACGCAGTTCATAATTCTGTATACCCGCGTTCGAAATACAGCTACGGGCAATATGGCAGCAGACTGACTTTTCTTGGTTTTTTACACAATGGTATGGGTGCCGCTCTCTAAGTACATAAAAGATAAAGATGAGAAACAATGCAGATGTCTTAAACAAAAACAAACAACATCAAAGACAGCTGGCTAACAGAACATATGTCTCAGAAATTGAAGAGCTCTGACTCCATTAAATATCACAGTGACTTAGAAAGAGCAACCCTGGAAGGCCTAATGTGTAGAAGATGATGGTGATATACAAGGAATCTTGAATGTGACAATGAATGAGCAGGGATAACACAAGCAGGATCAAAAGTCTCTCAGCTGGGTTGTGATTAGAGCAATCTTATGTCAAGTACATGCTACATGCTGAATGATGGAGTTCTTAAAGTCACCATCATCAAGTATTTCAGCCCTGGAGCTGGTTGTGAAGCTTCTCCATCATTCCATTCCAGAGTTGTCTGACTTGTGCCACTCTTTCTAATTCTATGCAATGATAAATCTGTGCATACCTATCTTAGAAATGTTTTTCTTGGTCTACACCTTACTCATTTTTCCAGCATTTTGTCCTCTAATACTCTTTGATGTTTCTTCAGGTCTCAGGAAGACCAAACAATGAAAAGTCTTTGTTTTGTTTTTATTACTTTGTGAACTCTTTATTCTGTTACATTTTATAGAACATTAATTTGCACATTTCTCAATCCAGTTGCCTTCTACCACCAATCTTCTATAACACAGCATCTCAAATGCCTCTATATGTTATTCATCACATTTATCCACTTCCATATTATCATACAATGTAGCTCACCATATTCCTCTCTGTAAATTAAGATGTATATTCTTAGATTTGTGAATTTTCTCTCTCAAAATGTCACTGAAGTAATCACATGGAAATTCTTAAGAAAATCTATGAACAACTTCAATTCCTTTATCATATAAAGACCCAACAATACAATTAACATATCAATAATATATAATACATCTTCACTAGGATTTAATGACTACAAGAAGCAGGTGACTATCCATATCAGATATACTGAATAAATTTATATGAATGACAAATTTCTCATTTCACATTTTCTATGGGTCATTCTGTAGAAGGGAGGGGGAAAAGGGGGAGGGGGGGGTTGTTGTCTCTCTGAGGTAGCAGTGACTAGACGCTCACCTGCTGGCCTGGTAGCCATCAAGGGTCCAAATCCACATCAGAGTTAATGTTTAAAACTGAACCCAGCCAAGCCAAACTAACCTGAAATGGGTAACAGTAACCTCTTGCAGAGTAAAAGTGGTTGCCATGATACTGCCCACATCACCTACCCAATGAGAACTGGTCTATATAATATGCATTCAGCACCATATGCCCACTGTGCATTAAAGCAGGTAAAAGGGTTCTTTAGTTACTCTGCAGGACATGACAGATCATCATCATCATGTGCCATGCCATTATGACTGTTCGAAGCTAGTTGTACCAATTTACTTAAGAATTATTCCCATTTACATGTATATTACATTGTCGTATTTCTTTCTTCTTATTGACGACCATCATCTGTCTTCTTATTTCTTACTAATTATACCCTAGTTGTTCACTGTGTGCAATAACCACATCTACTAAATTTTGCAGATCCTGTTCATTGTGGAATCAATACTGTATCATCTGCATATCTAATATTATTGATGGTATGTCCCCCAAAGGTGATTCCTCTGATATCTTCTAAATTTATAATAATATTTTCACTGTATAGGGAAAACAGATCTGTAGATATTAAACATCCCTGTCATATATGTCTCTTAATAGGATGATACTGATCTACTTCATTATCAATATTTATGGCAACTTGTTGTTTCCAATACATGTTTTTAAGAGTCTAAGGTCTTTCCCATCAATTTGTAGATCTGTAAGCATCTTTATTGTGTTGGCATGTCTACTTTATCAAAAATCTTTGTGTAGTCAATGAAGCAAAGATATAGATTTTTGTTTACTTCTATCAAACACTCCATTAATATTCTCAGCAAATATGCATCATTTACTGTACCCTTGCCTTTTACAAATCTACATTGTTCTTTCCCTATTTCAGATTGTATTTTTTTCCCTAACTCTTTGCATGATGATTCTTATGACAGACCATACTTTATCACAAAACCAAAGAATTTCTGCACACAGCCATAAGAAGGGGAGATTATGCTGACCCTCTATAGAGATGAGGAAGATGTGTTTTAGAATATTATATGGACAAGGGTAGTGTTACCAGTGTCATGCATACATATCATCGCAGAAATAATTGTTGATCTCAAACAAATCCAAATCCGGGAAGGTTAACCTGGTGCCCGCAGAAGTCGTATGTGTCGGCCTAACGGCGCAAGAACGCAGCTCTGCTGTAAACAGACACAACGCAATCACGCCCGGAAAAAAAAACCTCCGGATGAACGCAGAAGAAGAAACAAATCCAAATGATGTGGACTTCTGAATTGAGGTGTCTTGTTATCAGTTAAAAGATGCAGCCGTACAGGGCTTACTTACACTGTGAACGTCTTCCTCATATGCTGCATTAGCCCAAAGTGATTACCACATCTGGTACCATTAAAAGTGACAATGTGAGTGACAGATTTGTGGGTACGATGAAGAGCTGCCGCAGGAGATACATGAGTAATTGAGAATGTGACCAAATGATACTTTTCTATGAGAATCCATGCAGGACTGGAATACTTTAGACACCATCAACAAGAAATGATCCTTTTGTATGTCACCGTTTCTTTTCTTTCTTTTTTTTAAACCCATATTTAAGGTTTTCATTTCAATCACCCTTGTTCATACCCTCTGTTTAGACCTGTCAGGCTAGAGGCACCATAGTATCTCATACACACAACCTAAACAGCTGCAGCAGTAGCTGAATGGGCATGTTACTATATCACCTTGAGGTTAGCTATTCCAGTGACAGGTGATATGAGACCAGGTACAAGATGGTACTTTCTTGGTCAACAAGTTGGGATACTGGTCTCTCATGTCAGATATAGTTCTAATCACCAGCTGGGCAATTATTTGTACCTTTTGAAGGTGACATTTCTAAACCTTAATTGTACACTGCTTGGTGATAAGCCTAGGCGAGCAGTCTTTATCTCTCAATTCTCAACAAAACCTTCCGAGCCAACTCCAGCAATGCCCAAAACACTGTTGTTATGGTAATTATTTTTCTATTTAAAACATTGAAACAAGCAAACAGAATCAAACAAACCTGATAACAATACTTCCACATCCTCATCTTTCTCTAAATAATTGGGGTCAATCAGTGGCTGATGGTGAGGGTTGGCACTGCTGAGTCTCAGTGTGCCCCTGCTGCTGGGTCTCAACAATATACTGTAGCAACTAAAGCCATCCTTGAACTTGGACCTCTCAGATATTTCAGATATTGTCTGATGATACAAATGTAACCAGCTGTCTAGTAATTACAAGGTAAAGATGCTGCCATACACAACTGAACTGGTAGGATATTTATATTCACTGCTTGCTTGTGTTCGTTGGCTTGAGCTCCAACACGAAGTCCTGTATGTCGGATGAAGGCATCCTGCTGTCCAACATCAGTGTGATGTCATACAGGACCTGAGGTTTGCGTGAGTATCCGTTGTCCCATGTCTGGCTTATTGGTGTGCAGACTGGTGGTTCCTCGCCGTACAGGCAGACACTCTCCGACTTCGGAGGATTTATATTCACTAATTACAGCTTTATTTTCTGCAGTATCAGTTGCCTTCCTCATCATGTGTTACTTTCCCAAATGTGTTAAGCTTTGTAACATCCAGAAGTATATAAAGATTTTCTTGTAAAGTTAGTCACATATCCTTTACAGGATGTAGCAGTCAACTCCAGGATTTTTTGGCTGTCTGTGATTCCCGGGCAAGTTTTTACGTTCAGTAGTTTGCCACTGCTTTCTGAATTACCGGCACTCATACCATTGTATGGAAACCAACACAAGGCTGTTTGTTTCCAAATAGCCCGCAGCTGTGTTTAAAATATGGTATATAGGATTACAAATTGCATTCGTAAACCAAAGAGTGTAATTTCTGAGGAAAATGCAAAGAATAGCATGGACAGACAGAAAAACCAATGAACAACTAGTACATCAACAGTAGCTGAAAAATGCTGGTGTTAACTGCAACATCCTGTAAGGGATATGCAACATTAAAACAAAACAAACAAAAAAAGCCACGAAGCCAGCTAATAACTACATGAGCATAAAAGTATACTGTACTAAGAAAAAAAAAATCATAAACTTATTCTTGGCAAATGAACTTAAACATCAATTTTATTCAATGAATATGATAGTTGATTAAACAATGAGTGTTATTAAATGAATATGATGTTATTTAAACACCAGTGTTATTCAATTTGGGCTGATACTCACTTCATTAGAATAGCCCAACATGTGTCCATAGCTTGCATTGGATAACATTCCCCTGAACTGCAGTTGTAAATCTGGCCATTTAGTATCTCTATTGTTGCCACTATTAGTAAAAAGAGCAACCTCAACACCATTCGGAGAAGCAAAGATTCCTGGAAGGAAAACCTAACATCTAATCATGTTGATTTATTTGGTTGTGTCGAGATTTGAGATTTAAATATTGAGTACAACCCACCACTGGCATCGCTGATCGTATTCTGGTATGAACCTAAGGCCTATCCACGTCAATGTGGAAGCACTAGATTCAAGTTTCGCTCTCGTTTCATGCTTCTCGTGAAGCGGGTGTTAACCACGCTGCACATGCTGAACACGGCCAAATTATCATAACGGAATGTTACACCGTCACCCATCGTAGGCTGTAGCTCAAGATCAGCATTTCCAGTGGTGGGTTGTGCTCAATATTTAAATCTAATCATGTGTATACATTTTACATACAAAATGACATTTTAAATCAACCTACCCTCTACAGTACTATACATGTTACTGTGGTTTCCATGTTCCTTTCAGTATTTCCTGTATATTGTATGCCAGTACATTATGGGAACATTTGACGCTGTCAATGAGTTTACTGCACCAACAGTAAGTAGTAATCTGGAGACAACAGCAGAGTCATCTGGAGAACTTTCAATTAATCATGTGCCGCGCCGGAAAGCGTGGGAGGTGATGACTCGCCATTTCACTCGATCACTAGAGAACTTTACATATTTCATAACACCAAAATGGAAGGGTGGCATCTAGGTGGAACTCACAAGTCACACAGCACTCATAAATACTCAGTTTACAGACAGACAGACAGACAGACAGACAGACAGACAGACGGATGGATGATAGATATTTTAATCAACTCAGCATGTGGCAAAGCATCATTTTTGGTAGATACAAGGACACGGCTGTTTGTTACCAGTGCACATAAGGGAAGCAAAGAATAGCACACTGTAAGCTATAGAGCTTAGAAGACGTATGAGATGTGCTGGATTGTGAATCTGGAGTCTGAATCACAGGCTCACCTCCTTTCACCTAGAAAAAAATCTCTAGAATTGGTGCCTCTTAGAAAAATCTCTAGAATCTGTGCTTAAAAAGTTAAAACGATGTATGAGTTTGGGAGAAAACAAGCCCAAGTTGTAAGGGAAATGAAATATCAGATTAGCATTTTGGGATTATGCGAAACAAGAAACAATGCAGGGAGCAGGCAAACAGCTTCCAAACACAGGTGAGACAGTTCTGTTCTCGGATCATACAAAGGAAAATGTCTCACAATGAAGCAATGGCCTTAATGCTATCTAAAGAGGCAGAAAAAGTACTAACAGAGTGGGAAGTAGTAAGTTCTAGAATAATAACAGTACATTTAGAACCAGAAAAAAAAAGAAAACATCAATGTGATCAGCTGTTACTTACAAACAAGTGATAAGAATGAATCAGTTTGGGAGAACTTTTAGATGAAATAGCAAAGGATAGGAAAGTTTGATGTGAGTTCGTTGAGAGTCTATGCTACACTGGGAGTTACATGGGAAAAGAAGAAAAAAACAAAACTGTACAAAAAAGCATTTGATTTGAAATTGTGATGCATATGGAAATATTTAATATACAGCAGAAAATTAAAAATATAGCAGAAAAATTGGATTCTAAGATCAGATTAGCGTAGGATACTACATTAATTATTAATACATCAAATGTTCCTCTAGAGAGGATGTGAATATCAACACTGCCAGAACAGTGGCAAAATATCACTCCACAGTATTTTAAATTGGTTTGTTCTCAACAGGAGTTGTGAACAATATGAACAGTTATACATAACTTACTTACCAAGGTACTGATATTCTTTTTTTTCCCCACTTTGTTCACCCAATATTTGTGTCTGTTAAGGACATAATTGCACCTTGCCTGTTTATAGCAGAGCTGTGCAGTTTGCACCTATTGACACATCCAACTTCTTACTGGCATTTTTTGACCAGGTTAGCTTTCCAGGGTAGTTTTTAGGACACCCCATGACATCAGAGTGGTCGTTGCCCTGCCATTTACAGGTGGTGCACCCAGCCCCCAACAAGCGTATCCAGAACAGGCACATACATGCCATTCTGCCCTCAAGGGAAGGCAAAGGCAAAACACAGGAATACCCTGTCATACAAGGAGGCTTCCATGAGTGCAGAGTTGACACATGATACTCTGGTACTTGGCCCACCCTAGGAATCATCACACCCTGCATAAAGCTGCTAATCCTCACTTCCATATACTGAGCTTCCTGTTCATTATAGGCTATACACTACTAATAGGGAAAGCTAACCCACACGCAAAATTCAGGCCAGCACTATTAGAAGAGGTGTGTATGGACTATGCTTGAGTTGAAAGCGAGCAAGCACAAAATAAATAAAATGATAGGCTATGCCTTTAAAGGCCAGAAGCATGAGGTATGTACACTTAGGACATTAAAGACCTACATGCAGTAAGCAGTTCGATACTGCAGCACAGTGCCAACAGCTCTTATAGCACACTTTGTCTGTTTCCAGGACCAGGATCTTGATTAGTGCCTTCTACATTGACTTATACGAAGAGCAACAAGTTCCAAGTAGAGCATCAACTCTAGAAAATCATGCACATCAAATGCTTTCTTATGTTTCTCTGGAAGGTGGGGCAGCTTTGGACATGCACCCGTAGAACCACTACAACATGATTTAGTTCAACGATGAAACAGAGTTTTCTCTCATAGCATCTATATTTCATTTACTAAATGACATATATGGTGGTGATTTGAACTAAATTGTCATTTAGTAGGAACCACACATGGTGGACATTAGAATCCATTTGTCAAACTAGTTGAGCTCATCTTTGATGAACATAATTTACCCTGATGTTGGGGTAGGTTGATGAGTATTACAGGCTTTTCCACTTTGTGGTTTCTGGCCAATGCATCTCTAGAAGTTACCACCTCTGATAAGCCCTGACAGTTTGGCTGGGACATATATATATTGGCCATTTATCCATGGTGTATAATAAGTCATATGGCAGAAGTCTTGCCTGGGGTTCCATAAAATCAGCACAGAGATCACTGGTGCCCATTGTGAGGTACACGGTAACACAGCAACCTGAACTGTCCTTCATGCCTGTGACTGAAACCAACACACCACAAACCACCAGATTAAATAACATTGCAAAAATAATTATTCAAAGCCTATCATATACAAATGCGGCACCATTAGATATATATTAAAATATATATACATGAGTCATCAGAGCCACTGAAGAATCATTTACCTTTCCCGACCAATTTATATTTGATCTGCTCCCAAAATGACTGAAGTCTCTCATGAGTGATAGTGATGGGCTGAGTTATGGCAACTGGGTAGTCAAACATCAGACGATCCTGCAAGTTGTTTCCTACAGGCAGATCTGCCACAACAGGAATCTGGACACAAATGTGTGTAAACAAGCAAACATTAACTCATGCTGTACCAAGCCACACACTATAAGTTTACCAATAATTTCTCTTTCCAAGACAAAAACATTCCAATACATAAAAAAACACATCCTGTGTAAGCTCTCAAATTAGTTTTAGTATGTTATACTACACCATAGGCTTATCACTAATTTCTCTTTTAACGCAAAGAAAATTCCATCAGATTAAATGTGCCTGTCCTACAGGTTATTTTAACAATATCAGTTCCATAATTATTACTTTAACAACTTTTTTGCAATTATTTCTTTACAATTCAGTCCTAGTAGTTACAGAGAGTACAAAAGGCTGCCGAGCAGTCTCAGCATGGCCAGTGGGTGTCTTGGAAAGGTACAATGCAAAGGTCCTTACCATGGAACAATATTTGGCATATGGCACCACTGCACCTAAGCTTTTGCCATCAGATCACTTTACAAAGTTCTACCATCAGATGCCAACATGATCAAGAGGGGTGAATCCTTGGACCCAGCAAGTTCCCTCTGTCAATAAAAGAGTGACAGTTGAGCATGTGCTGTCTGCATGCAAGATTGCCCTTTACTAAGGCTGATTCACATGGCACCACAATAAAGTATTTACTGTGCTGACAGCCATAGTGGAACAAGCAGGGGGGGGGGGGGGGTTTAAACAGAGGGGCCACTGCAAGGTCCATGCTCTTTTACTGCATCAAAGCTGGGCAGTAACATGGAGACAAGGATATATACTGCATATTTACTGTCCATCCTCAATGGTGCACATTACTGGGAGCTGGCAGTTGCCCTGAAAGGTCATGGTCATTACCCGGCAGTAATCCGACAGTATCAGTTGAGTCCTGACATTGTACTGCACTCCTTGTTGGCTTGGCAGTTAACGCTGATCAAGCTGTCCATCCCATATGAATGGAGGTGCAGCATACATACACGAGAAGTACAGTGACATGGTCACCAGTCTGAGACAGGAAGGTATAGTGTTGGCTATTCCCGTAGAAGTAGACGCAAGAGATCTAATCTCCCACTCTGTGTATGACATGTCTAAGCAGCTAGGCATAAAGGGACAACTGTGCAATGTTATATTAAAGTCCTCGTGTTTGCTATGTACCCATTGGAATGTTGAGTAGGATAAATCACCACAGCAATGCAATAAATAAACCAACACAGAACTGGTGTCGTTAGCCACTACACGATGCGGGATTTACTGAGGAAGAGATTTGAACACTTATGGACTGAATGGTTCGATGTGCAATGAGGATGATCTATCGACTAACTAACCAACTACAGTACTGTGGTTCACATTCCTGTCTACAAGTGAAATTATATCATATCTAAAGTCTAACAACTAAGTTAGTGGATAATCTCCCATCTAAGATCTGGAACTGTTACTATCTTGTGTTGACTCCGTGCCAACCCTCCAAATGAGTGCAGTGCACTTTAAACTGGGACTCTGCAAACATGTTGTAGCAGTCACTGAGATCAAGGAATATCAACATCCGGCAAAATTGCTTATGCTGGCATAAGCCGTCTTGGAAGGAAGGCGCTCCATAGCAAAGGTGGCTGAAGGTTGTAAAGCACAGCAAGAGAAAGACACCCCCGAAGTCAAGAAGGAAAAGGGCTGAAATATTAGAAGAAGGGGGACTTCTTCTGACAATCGAACACCTGCAGTCAAGCTTGCTCCATTGCAGAGTTTTTATCACTGTTATACATAGATTGTGGTAGCATAACTGTGGAATACCCACAGCAAGGGATGTTTAATAACCTGGGGACATGCTCAATTATTAAGGGACATGTTTCATCACTGTGGGACATGTTCAATCCTCATGGAACATGTTCAATCATCATGGAACGTGTTCAATCACTGTGAGAAATTGTTTTATCACCAATGAAAATGTGTAATAAATGTGGGACATGTTTAATCATTGTGGAGATTGTTCAATCATGATATAACATGTTCAATCACTGTGAGACATGTTTAAGTATTGTGGGGCATGCTCAATCATCAAGGAACATGTTTAATCATCATGAGACATGTGTAATCATCATGGGACATGTTTAACAGCTTAAAAAAAAAAATTACAGGGCCCTTTAGCATGCCTTGAATATTTTCCTCCTTACATCACAATAAACAAAGACAAATCAACTAGTGCTAACTATAAAGAGACAAAGAAAATCCTAACCCGCACAGTTCGCGGTGACTGCACAAGCAAGCCATACACTGCAAGGTACTATATGGGCAGTAAATGACAGTTTTTGACAGTTTATAAAGAGACCTGGGGAATCGTAGGAGTGCAGTGGCTAGTACTTACTTGCCCAGTTGTCATGTGTTTGAACCCCCATGGAAATGATCTGGGAAGTACTGGTGACCAGTGTGATACTGACCAAATCACTCATCAAATTGCCCAATGGTCTATAAAAATACAGGGCTAACACTATATACCCATTGCATGTCAAGAAGTGGAAAAGGGTTCACTACTTCACGTATAAAGAGACCTGGGCTTTAACCCCTTGTAAGGTTAAGTTAAGTCAGTTGCATATCCTTTACATGACATCACAGTCAACACCAGCATCTTTTGCTGTTGTGATCTCTTGGCAAGTTTACATTCAGTAGTTTGCCATTGCTTTCTGAACGACTGGCACCCATACCATTTCGTAAAATACCAATGAAAGACGGTTTGCTGTCAAATCATCTACAGCTGTGTTTCTAACGCGGGTAAGCAGAATTACGAACTGCGCCGTAACGCCATAGCCACGGAACATTGTCAGGTAAACATTTAATATCTGTAAAAAGTGAACCAAAACCTTAGCCCATGAAATGCATGACAAAAGCTGTAGAACAAGCGGACTTTAAGCCAAAGCCCTTGCAAAACCTCCAGTGACACTAACAGTGATAGAAATTCTGTAACGATTATTTAGCTTCATATAAAACACTTGCCGGTCTCTCTGGCCGAGCGGTTACACCACTTTCTCCGTAATCTCGTTTATCACGCAGAGTCTCGTAGCAGGCGAGAACTGGGAGCGGTTCATCCCCCGCTGGTGACTTGCGGGATAACTGAGCCGGCCGCTCAGACAGAAAGCAATGGCAAACTACTGAGCGTAATCTTGCCAAGAAATCAACAGACAGCTGAAAGATGCTGCTTTTGACAGTGATGTCCTGTAAAAGGATATGCGAATTTAAAAAAAAAAAACACACTTGTTCAAACATATTATTATTAAACATTAAGAAATCAACCAACCAAACCTTAAGACTGTCCAGGTGATCTTTGGGCCCAATCCCAGACAACATCAGCAGCTGTGCAGATCCCACTACTCCAGCACTAAGTATGACTTCCTGTCTTGCTCTGACCACTATTTCTGTAGAGTTACGAGTTAATACAACACCCACTGCCCTGTTGTCTTCTATTAAAATCTGAAATAAACAATAATATAATTGTATACAAGTTAAATGTGTAGTTACAGACACTAACAGCTATCAGACTCATTAGTTCATTTTTTTAAACTTCAGACACTAACAGCTATCAGACTCATTAGTTCATTTTTTTAAACTTCAGACACTAACAGCTATCAGACTCATTAGTTCATTTTTTTAAACTTATTCACATCATCATGTGCCTTGCATGTAAGCAAAGAATGCTGACCGTTCGCAATTTCACATTATCTCAAGTTGTGAATCAGATCTGTTTTTTCTATTATTTCATTTGCCCAAGACATGCAAGCAGTTATCTTCATTTTGTTTTTTCCATCTAGTGCACCAGCTGTCATTAAGTTTGAAAGTTGTTTTTTTTTTTTCAGAGGTCACCGTAACATATATTTTTCTCACTTTTTAAAAGCTGACTCAGTCCTCAGTACGAATTAAACCAGGGCAGTATGAGTTACAGATGAACACCTCTTTGATCGTTTGTGTCTTCTCATTACATGCCCAAAGAATCTTCACAATCAGTAACTCATTTCTCTAATCAATTTCCATTTTTATCTGCCTAACAAACCACATCTCTGTTCCCATCATGCATTCATGATGCCTGTTTATTATCCAAGCCTCACAAACATACAGCTCTATTTAACATTTAAACACTATTTTTCTCACTTCTGTTGATAGCATTTTTGGGTACTAGTTTAGCTGCAAAATGCTAATTTTGTCACAACTGCTATCTGAAGATACAATAACAATTGAAACCACATATTTAAGGGTAATTGAATTTGGGTTAAGTGTGGTTCCAGCAATAATGGACGTATGAAAGCATGAATTTGACATGTTTACAAGCAGGTCGTTACTGGAATGATCAGCATCTACATCTAGACATTTTCTGTTGGAGACAGAGCATCCATGGATTTGCTATGAGTGCTCTGATGTTGATTTTCAGAACCAAGAACCTATATACTTTTGCCATGGGAATTATTCTTCAAATCTGTACAAGTGATGTACCACTCATAATTATGATTGACAAGATAGTTGATATGGTTCACCTGTTTCCGATGGTTACCATGCAGTACACTGCATTGTCATATTTCATCACAGAGATGACCATGATATCTGATTCCAGTCAGTTTAATTATAAGACTTGTTGATCACTAAATACAAACACAGCATCAATGGGGCAGGACAGTGGCAAAATGAATCAAGTAAAAATTGAAATGATAATTTGAGCAAAATTAAATAATAAATTCTAACATTTAACATTATGTGATGCCACTCTGTGTGGCTCAGGACTTCCACTGACAACTGATTGGGAAAGTGAAGATGGCCAGAGTAGTACTGACTATATTACCTATGTGAACATCTTGGATAATTCATCAACAGACTGAGTGATAGTGCAGTAGATAATAAAAATTCAAAACAATGCTTTCCCGTAGTGAATTTGAATAATGAAGACACAAACAATTAGGGCTGTACCGGATTCAAATTTTTGAAATCCGGCCGGAGCCGGATTTGGCCAGATTTATGAAGTGAGATCCGGCCGGAGCCGGAGCCGGGGCCGGATTTACAAATAAAAAAATAAAAATAAAATAACATACTACATCACTTGACTTAGGTGAGTGGAGTCACTCGACTGTTCATTACTGCAGTTCATTACTATAGACATGACAATGATGACATATACTCATATTAAATCATTTAAATGTAAAATAATTACATTCACAGTAGAATAAGTAATTAAGTAATATTAAGTTCCATAAGTTCAAGATGAAACATAATACATAAGCACATAATGCTAATTTAGTAATTTTAATTGTTAGTTTTCAGTCTCAATTTATAGTTTTCACATTGTTTTCAGTTGGCAAATTATCAGCTCAGTTACAACTCACAACAACAGTACACTGAACAGATTGAATTTATTGAAATACATTCATTTAGTAATTTCACTATTTCAGTCAGTCTTCATTATGGCTGTGAAGTTGAACTCTCAGAGTCAAGAAGAGACGAGTTGTATTTCAGGAAAATCAACGTCTCCGCATTTTCTGGTAAAAGGCTACTACGGTGGTCAGTGATAATGTCTCCTGCAGTACTGAACAGCCTTTCCGATGGCACACTTGTAGGTGGTGGTGCAAGAAATACCTGCGCCAGTCTAGCCATGCTTGGAAATCTTTGCTTATTGGCATGCCACCATGAAACTGGATCTGACTGTCGAGTTTGAAGTGGCTCTGACAGGTACTGTGTCACCTCAGTGTTAATGCTGTTGCCTTCGGCACTTGCAGAACGATCTGCGGTGGGATTTTCCTCGACAATTGTGTCAAAACAGCTCCATAGGCTGGACTCGTACTGTGTGGCAGTGCTCACAGAAGTCAAAACACTAGTACTAACTACTACTACTAATAGTAGCTGATGGATCCTGTGGACTGACTGTGTTTGCTGAATCAATAATGGAGTTAGCTGCTAACAGCAGATGGGCTCGTGCATCACTTCTACCACGTTCGGAGAAGAAGCACAGCTTGAATCGAGGATCCAGTAGTGTGGCACAGGTGTAAATACTGTTGGATTCAATGTCCGCAAATCTGCTGCTAACAGCTTCAAGCAGGGCTGCTTTCATAGTTTTGATCCCAGCATCACTACCTTCTTTCTGGAGGAAAGCCATGAGTGTTTTCACTAATGGGATCACAACTGATATTGATGCCTGAGCTGCACTTATTTCACGTGTGATTTCTTCAAATGGTGCCAAAGTAGCTACCACATTCTCCGTGACTGCCCACTGTTGTGCCGTTAGCCCAGTTACCGAATCAATTTCAAAATTTTCAACACAGTACAGGCTGATGCTGCGCCGTTGTTCTAACAGACGTCGTAACATATAGAACGTTGAGTTCCATCGTGTTGTCACGTCCTGGATAAGCTGATGTTGTGGTAGGTTTAATTCATTTTGAAGTTCATGCAAACGACTGGTTGCTGAAGAAGAGTGTTTGAAATGTCCTACCAATTTTCTTCCAGTACTGATGATGCCAGCAACATACTTTTGACTCAAAAGACCATCACGCACACACAGCTGCAGTGTGTGTGCAAAACATCCAACACTTGAATAGCTGCCATCACGAAAGCATTTGGCAATGTTGAATGCATTGTCTCTCACAACAACATGGCACTTCTCACGTGCAATTGACCACTCATCCAGCATCATTTCAAAATGTGCAAGCAAGTTTGTGGCCGTGTGATGTTCATCACATGCAGTACAATGGAAGACTACACTGCGGAGAACGAAGGAGTCTGTTAACCAATGGCCAGTGAGGCCCATAAATGACTGAGTGGTGTGTTCAGCTGTCCACGTATCTGTTGTGAATGATATGTAATCAGTGTCAGATATCATTGCTGCAATTTTTACCTTCAGACGTTTACACATGTCAGGAATGATATGTTCAGCAAAGTACTTTCTTGAAGGCAATTCATACCTTTTTTTCCATTGTATGCATCAACTCTCTGAAACCTGGTTGTTCGACTACTTGAAAAGGCTCCATATCTATGGCTATCATTCGGGCTACGGCAGCATGAATGCGTTTAGCATTGGGACTGTTGATGTCCCAAATTTTGGCCCGGTCCCATGCCTGCACAATTGACTGCTGGGTACTGCTGCTTGCTTTGTGCAAACACGGTCCCAGATTCATCATAGATGTGGTCGCCAATACACTGGCCTTCAGTGATGCTTTCTTTTCCATCATTTCGTCATAGCTTTTCTTGTGCATCGATCGCAAATGGGTCTGCATTGATGATGTTGAGAAGTCTTTGGGGCGATCTGATCGTCCACGCGATAACTGTTTGTCACACAACTTACATATTACCTTCCCTGAATCATCGTCTTTAACCTTGAAGTAATCCCAAACGGCGCTGTATGACTTCGATTTTGATGCCATTTTATTTTATGGGCAAGACCAAAGAAATTTACGAAAATAAATATTCAAGTCCAACAAACTCATGAAGTAATGCACCATTAAAATTCAAAATGAGTGTTTTTTTCTTAAAATTCTTATTTACATCAGCGAGAAATAGTAAACCGGAAGTGCTACTGTGCTATTGCCTAAAATTCGACGTGGCCTCATGAAACATGTACAGAAAATTCACGTGACTAGGCAACACAAATCCGGCCTAAATCCGGCAAAACTGGACCGGAGCCGGAGCCGAAGCCGGATTTGTAAAAATGGCCGGATTCCGGATTTGCCGGAGCCAGAGCCGAAATCCGGTACACCCCTACAAACAATAGATTGCACGATTTATTGCCCGGCATATTACGCTACATCTCGTCAGGTACATACTGCAGAATTCACACAACATAAAGTAAAATAACTAGATAAATCCTTCAACCTGAAATACACATGTTCACACAGTAATGTCAATTGTCTACCATGGTAATTTTAAGCTGACTAACACGTCTTTCTGTTTGCACAAATCTGGCTTGCGTTGATTGATCATTATTGCTTCTGCAAACTTTAACAAGCGAGTATTTTGTGTGTTAAACAACATGCGAAAGGCAATGTTTTTGTCAGTCACATGGCCGCTTTCGAGAATGTGCCTACCAAATCAAAATGCGGGGAGCTTCCGGTGTGTCGGCCCCACTAGACTCGCATAGCCTGTCTGTCGTATCGTGTCGACCCATTGAGGTATGTGTTCTGACACTCTTTTGTTCAGCTGTCTCTCTGTTCTGCCAATGTAGAAAGCCTGGCATTTGCATGTGAATTGAAAATTCCATTGTTTTTATCGTACAGAGGTGTGGGAATCGGTGTGGTTCTATACCTAATGACTGGAGTTGCAGCACAGAATGTTCGGCCTACTGCTGTAGTAAGCCGGTCTTGTAGGCGCTGCATTACGTCATCCCCTCGAAAGGTTAGCTGGATGAATACCTTGAGTTTAGGGACTGTAGTTTCGTCTGGTTTTGGTTTGGGCTGTTGACAGTGGCGCTTTATAAATCCTGTGAAATACCCATTCAGGTTTAAGACATTCTTCAGAGTTTCAAATTCCTCTGACAGTGTGTCCTGGGTGCATATCTTTCTAGCACGGTCAAACAGGGTCCGCACTAAGCCTCGTTTGTACTGGACAGGTGTGAAGCTTTGAAAATTTAGGTATTGGCCAGTCTATGTTTCTTTGCGGTACACCAAACTTTGAATTGTGTCATCTGCTCTACGTCTCATTAGAATATCTAGGAACGGTGTCAGGGTCTTAAACCTGGCTCGTTACACCTAACACATGTGAGACAAGTACAAGTACAACATGATTGGACTTGAGACACAACGACACATAGTTCAATGGATTTATTTACCGATCACATGCAATACGATCTAGTTGTGCATGGAATGATCATCACAATACAATAATAATATATATCAATACACTTACAGACAACCCACAGCTTACAGTCTATCTCACAAGATAATACAAGCACTCGACTTTCGGGCACAGAACTACACAAGCCTTTCTCTACCCACACGTCAGTCCGGTCCGAGTACCCAAAGCTGTCTCTTGTCTCTCACAAAGCGCTTGCCCTCTATGGCTGGACGCGCGCGGAATGCGTGCGTCTTGCTTTGTCCTTGCCTGACCGCTGGCTGTCACGTCAGCCAGCAACCTCGCGGGCAGGTAACTAATACTCGCCTGGCGGGCGTAACGATGTTCCTGCATACCGGCAACATTAGAGACTCTGACACGCTCCCCCGGGGCTTTTCATGAAAGATGTCATCTTTCATGTATACTCTATATACATACCGGGTTAATATTTTAACCATGTCAGAGTCGACCTTTCTGTTGTTATATACATTGGTATGGAAATACATAAGAATACATATATTGGCATAGAAATACATAAGAAATGCAAGTTGTATTTTAAGACATGTGGTGTTCAATCTTTACCACTTTCCAAGTTTCATCCACTCGATGGACGTTTACCTGAGTTGCAATATTGACCCAGTCAGATCGGTAGCAACAGCTATCCAGCAACTACCTCGCAACCTCAAAAAAAAAGTAATAATATGCTTTTTGAAACAAAAAACATCTGGTAAGACTGTAATACGACTTTTTTTACAAGCCGCATTCAACGCTCGAGCTCCGACCTCATTTGGCCGGGAGCCCTTCCGTCGGTCTACAACATCGGTAAACCTATACCATGCCCAGTTGACGACTACTTGGCGTGTTAACAATCTGGCAACAACATGGCTATTTATATACAACACATATTCGCATACATTTCAATTTATCGCCCTTGGTATAATAATGTAATAACAATTAAATGAAAGGGACATAATTTCAAAAAATATCAAATCTAATTAATTACAATTATTGTTCTATTCCTCAGCGTCATAGCTTGATGCTTTTCCATACTAGCGAAAAAATGTAGATAGTATGAATAAGTTAATCAAAGTATGATTCTAAGATTACACTACCTGAAAAAATATTAATACACAATTCGTGTATTCGAAATTGGTGTTTCGTAAATATTTTACATGCGTCATAACTTTGTAAGCTTTTGTTTATCGTCTGCTAATTTTGGACTAAATTTATAAATTATCCGGAAGTACACATGAGCAGCTGATGTTGAAAATTCTCTAACACACTTGTTCCGGTCTGATGTAGCAATTCGGAATGTACAATGTTCTGACAGTTCATGTGTTGGTTGTTTCGCTGGAAAACTTCTGGATTTCGTTGACTGTAGTGGTGTAAATGTCAAAGTTCAGTTCACTCTTTCACACACGGATTAAAAATTATCACTGGAAATGTTCCACTCACAGATACCACTGATAAATTGGATTGTTCGCTTGCGGTAAGTTCAGAGCGAATGTGGCACTGTTGTTGTTTCGTAGTATATGTACACTTAATATTGTTCGCTTTCTACCACACACTACACAATTATTCAAAACAATCACTACGTTAATAATAAAATAAGAAAACTATATATAATGGGATTAAACCCTATCACATTATATAGTAGACACACAGCTTCTTGTGGAAAAAAAAAATCTTCACTGCTGGCTGTGTTGTTCTGAGTGTATTTGACACACTGCACTCAGACATTAGTGCTTACTGGGTCGGTCGGACAACGGGACAACAGATCGGCGATTGTGTTGGTTCTGCCTGCAATATGTCGCACTTCAAAGCTGTAATCTTGGAGTTTTAGAGACCAGCGAGCTATCATTTGGTTGGTAGGCATTCCTGAAGTAATAAATTTCAACGGACTATTGTCAGACTCAACAATGAAATGACGTCCCAGAAGGAACCTGGAAAATTTAGTTATACCCTCAACTAGAGCAAGGGCTTCTAACTGCGGTGTCGACCAAGAGAGTTCTCTAGGTTTTAATTTTCTCGAGAAGTAATATACAGGATGTAGGATGTTATCATGTTCCTGTAACAGAACTGCTCCAATCGCTACGGAGCTCGCGTCTGTGCGTAATCTGAAAGGAATAAGAAAATTTGGCAATTTGAGAATGGGATTCTTTAAACTATTCTCAGAGAAATAAGATAAAACTTTCTGGAATGCAAATTTTAGGCATTGATTGTTTACAATAATTTCAGGTTGATCTTTCGTTAGTAGGTTAGTAAATTTTTCAGTCAGTTCAGCAAAATCAGGTATGAACTGTTTATAATAAGCTAGTAGTCCTAACACACTTCTGACTTGCTTTTTCGTAGTCGGAAGTGAGAGTTTCAGTATTTTGGACACGATGTTATCGTCTGTCGTGACAAAGCCATTAGATATTTTGTACCCCAAGAAGGATATTTCCTGATAGGCTATGTCTACTTTTGTAGGCTTTACCGTCAGTCCATGCTGTCTGATCCGTTCAAATGTCTGCTGTAATGTCTTTATATGGTCTGTCATTGTTTTTGTGTGAACACAAATGTCGTCCATGTAACAGATAATATTTGGTATGTCCACTAGTAAAAGTCGTGTCATACGTACGAATGTCGCTGGGGCATTGACCAGCCCAAATGGAAGTTTGCACCATTCGTACAGTCCCCAAGGTGTGGCAAATGCTGTCAGATGTCTGCTCTGTTCGTCTACCGTTATCTGCCAGTAACCTTTCGTCATGTCTACCTTCGTAAAGAATCTAGAGTCTGTCAGTTCTGTCAATAGATCTTCAGAGTTGGACATTGGTTCTAGATCAAGAAGAGTTATCTTATTTAATTTCCTATAGTCGATACAGAGTCTTATCGTACTGTCCTTTTTGCGTACCATGACCATTGGAGATGAGAAATGTGATTGGGATCGTCTAATGATGTTGTTTTTCTCTAACCTAATGATTTCCTGATGTAACGTTTCTTTGTAATGCACTGGAATGGTGTAAGGTCTGCATCTTATGGGTGTGTTTGACGTGAGTGTGATGTGATGCTGTACTAATTCTGTTTGTCCTGGATTGTTGGAGAAGATGGTGTTGTACTGTTGTATGAGATGTTTGCAGCTGTCTGTTTCTGCTTGAGTTAAGTTTGGGTTTATTTTGATTTCTTTCAAGCAGTTCGTCGTGTCTACTGCAGGCGTTGGAATTTCGTCACTATCTTCGTCATCTTCATGGTCTATTATTACTGTACAAGCTATTGTATCGTCTTGTTCGTTATCTCTGTTGTAATATGGTCTTAGCATATTGATGTGGAATATTTTGTGTTTGTCTTTTATTTTAATCTCATAGTCTACAGCTGAAATCTGTCTTATAACTTTAAATGGTCCTTGCCAAGACTCAGTCAATAAGTGTCTGTCACTAGGTAAGAGAAGAAGTACGTCCTGTCCAGGTGTCAACGTTATTGTCCTGTTACCTTTGTCTGCATATTGTCTATATGTAGCACCAGATACTTTTAGTGCTTCTTTTGCAATTATACAAGATTTGATGATTCTTTCACGCAATGATGTAACGTATACGTATGATGAAATGGGTTTAAGTAATGGAGTGGCTTCAGTTAACATTTGATGATAGATAGTCAATGGGCCACGTGGTTTGGCACCATAGATAAGTTCAAAAGGAGAGAACCCAGTACTAGAATGTGGAACTTCGGGATAAGCAAAAAGTATAGCAGGCAAATATATGTCCCAGTTGTTGGGATGCTCTTGTGTGACTTTAGCAAGCATATGCTTTAAATCACCGTGAAATTTTTCTATGATTCCACTTGAGTGAGGATGGTACGGAGAATTGAAACATTGCTTCACCCCTAACATCTTGGTGAAAGCTTGAGTAGATGCGGCAATGAATTGAGCTCCCCTATCTGATAGGATAGTGTCTGGACATCCTATCCGTGAAAATATATGGAAGAAAACTTCCATTATATCATTGGCAGTTATGTTCTTTAGCGGAATCGCTTCAGGCCAGCGACTACATAGATCAATGATGGTAATAATATATTTATTCCCTCTGGTTGTTATCTGATTAAGAGGGCCCACTATGTCGACAGATATTTTCTCAAAAGGTCGACTGGCTAAGTCAGTGATTTGTAACTTTGCCTGTGGGTGTTTACCTTTCTTTACCAGTTTTTGGCAGATGTCACAACTTCTGCAATACTGCTTAATGTCACTGCAGAATTTGGGCCAATAAAACTGTGTTAGTAATCTTGATCTGGTCTTAGAATATGCCATATGCCCTGCAAGAGGTATATCATGGGCAAGATGTAAGGCTTGCTTACGGTATTGAACTGGCAAAACAGTTTGCTCTGTTGTGCTGTCACCTCTGGTATAGTACCTGGTGAGGATGCAATTTTTCAAAGCAAAATGCCATCTTGCATTTTTAGTTACCTTTGGCTTTTGGCCGATCAGATTAAAATATTTAGACAATGAAGGATCAGCTTTTTGGGCTGTTACAAAATTCTCCTTCATAGTCTTAGGAGGTAGTATCACTGGGCTAATCATTTCTATAGCCTCAGTTTGATTAATTTCATCTTGCACTCTAGCAGTAGATCTAGTTACTGCGTTCACACATTCAATGATATCAGATGGTGGTGAAACAGTTTGATCAATGATGTCATGAGATCTTAGTGCTACATTAGCTACCATACATTCATTTTGTGATACAACATTCTCAATGATGATATTTGGTGGTGATGATGTTAAGTTATCATCAATGCAAACAGATGTTATATCATGGGGTATATCATTCACCTCTGGTAAATTTCCAATGATGATATCACAAACAGGGTTAGTTAATGCTGCGCATTTTACTTTCCCAGTGAGGAAAGGTGTCTGAATATATGCCCATGCTAATGGGTACTTTTCAATATTCCCAGAGAATGTTCTGCATGTTACGTGCCTGCCTGTATAGTCTGTAGGCATTATGAACGTTCTCTTCAGTCCAATAAGTGAACTGCCGGTGTCTCGAAGGACTGTAGCGGGCTTGCCATTCACATATCCCTGATGGATGTTTATTCTGCCTTTGGAGTCTATTACCAAATTAGCTTCTTCATTGGCAATAGGAATGGAGTGGCCGCATGTTAAAACGCCATCTTCATAAAAGGTATTACAAACAGTACATTTATTTGCGTTAAACATGTCAAAAGGCTGTGCTGAGTTCACAGGGTGTTTCTCTGATTGTTCCTCATCTGATGATGAACTATCAAATAAGGCGGCATTTGCTTTATTGGTCATTTGCCTTCCTTTACAAGCATGACGAAAATGCCCGTACGCCTTACAGAGGAAACATTTACGTAAATTTCTGAAGGCTTTACGTTCCTTATCTTGTCTATTTACGATGTTCTGTAGATATGTAAGATATGCAGGGTTCTTGTCACACATCTCACCTTGGTGGTGTGAATAGTTACAATATCTACAATGATTATATTTCTCAGACGTAGGCTTATATGGTTTTTGCCTATGATAGGGTTCTGATCGAGGTTTTTCATAGTTAGCCGATGCTACAAAGTTTGTATCAATAGCTTCACCAGCAAAACAATGTTTATTGGCTGTATAATAAGCCGAACCACGTTTCTCAATCTGATCTACACTCGTACATTCATTCTCTTGCAAAAATTTAGAAAATGCTGATGGAAGGGATGAGATGACTTTATCCCTGATAATTAGATCTTCTAATTTCTGGTAATCTTTATTTATTTTGGCTGCTGAAGTCCATTTTGCAAATATATCTCGGACTAAGCAGAGGTAGTCAGAGAACGTTTGAGTCGATTTTGGGCTCAACTTGCTGAATTTTTCTCTGTAGCCTGCCTCATCTAGCATAAAATGTGCCATAATCTTTGATTTTAGATAATGGTAATCTTTCCTGAGGTCTTTGGGGATAGTCTCTATGACTTTCAGAGGTTCCCCTGACAAACACCTCATGTAAATAATATTCCATTCAGACATTGGGACCTGGTAATGGTCCATTAAAGTTTCAAAATTTTGGGTGAAGGCTGCAATGCAGTCACCTGAGGTATAATTCCTTACAATACCTTGATACTTTTTATACTGGTTTTCTTTCTCCAGTCTCTCAGATTTCTTAGACTCTTTGTTTATGGCAGTCTCAGTATCAAGTTGTTTAATTTTTAGTTGTAATTCCAGCTCTTCCCGTTTACTTTGAGCTGTTATCTCTGCCTTCTTTAGTTCGATATCTAACTCTGCTTGCTTTGATGCTGTTGCTGCCTCTGCCTGTTTTAAGGCTATTTCTGCCTCTAATTGCTTGGCAGCTCTTTCAGCTGCTCTTTCTTCGCGTTCGTGCGCTTTCTCTCGAAGGTGTTCAGAATACTTAGCTTCACTCCAATTTGTCAACCCGTCTCCCGTTAATTTCAGCTTTAAACCCATCTCGATGAAGTCGTTTAATGAAGACATGATGGTAATAATAAATGCAAATGAGTGGTCAGATACACAATTAGTTATAAGTTGTTAGTATAGTGAAAAATTTACAATTGTGTTCAACTTACAATTTGTGCCCAAATTTGCATCCAAAAGTATAGAGAAAGAAAAATATACTCAAGTGTACTGGATGCGGTGGAGAACGGTTCACACTAGAGTTAGGAACTGTAGGGTCGCTAGTTCAAAACACGAATGACCTCTACGGGCAAGGGTTTCAGATGGCACAGAAAACCTGCTTTGTTTTGGAGGAAATAAATTAGCGTCTATTTGATGTGGTGTGTATGCTTGTCACTAAGTTTTGATTAGGTTTGTATGGCGTTGAGTGTAATTGTAGGTCGTAATGTCGTCAGTCAACAATTTTTTTTTCTTCAAAAACACAAGTCACTTTCTTTCCGAACCTTTTTGCTTTCCACAATCAACTTCACAAAGACAATCTAACAATATCTTAACACTTTACAACACTGATGACACATCACTTACATCAAGATGACATTCAGTAAGGACATAGACATCAAGTTTACAAGATGGCGACAAGGTTACAATGGCGACGATTCTACAATGTCGACAAGGTCAAAATGGTGACAAGTTACACAATCACTGATGTTTTACACGTTTACAGGATCAAACAAATGTATGTACTTTACGTTCACATCTAGCCTCCATATTCAAATAATCTAACACTATATATGAGGATGATCTTTCACGTAGACATTTAAATGTACATCAAAGTTGGACAACAATCCTCACGTTCACAAATTTAGGTTCAAATCTTAATTAATTTAAAGCCGGACGATGCCACCACGTCCACACATGTCAGGGTCTTAAACCTGGCTCGTTATACCTAACACATGTGAGACAAGTACAAGTACAACATGATTGGACTTGAGACACAACGACACGTAGTTCAATGGATTTATTTATCGATCACATGCAATACGATCTAGTTGTGCATGGAATGATCATCACAATACAATAATAATATATATCAATACACTTACAGACAACCCACAGCTTACAGTCTATCTCACAAGATAATACAAGCACTCGACTTTCGGGCACAGAACTACACAAGCCTTTCTCTACCCACACGTCAGTCCGGTCCGAGTACCCAAAGCTGTCTCGTCTCTCACAAAGCGCTTGCCCTCTATGGCTGGACGCGCGCGGACTGCGTGCGTCTTGCTTTGTCCTTGCCTGACCGCTGGCTGTCACGTCAGCCAGCAACCTCGCGGGCAGGTAACTAATACTCGCCTGGCGGGCGTAACGATGTTCCTGCATACCGGCAACATTCGAGACTCTGACAAACGGCAACACTTCATTGTGTTCGTGTTCCATAGATAGAGAGATGTTTTTAAGCGTCAAGTTCATTATGGCCTGAAACGATGTTGCTTGTAGCTCGTCTGTGGTGATAATTAGTATATCCTCCACATAACGATGGTAGAAGACCAAGTTGTTAATGTCTGAGGATCTCTTTTCTTCTAAATGTGCCATGAAGATGTCCGCTAGAATAGGACCAAGAGGACTCCCCATGGCCACTCCGTCAATTTGGTGGTATGAATGTTAGAAAATTGAATTGTATGTTGGCGATACATAGTAGTAGTAGCCTCTCCAGAATAGTTGTTGGTATGCCTAGTTTTAGTTGTCTTTAATGTGTTCCCTTATTATTTTCAGTCTCCTCTAATGGAACGTTGGTGAATAGGGAGGCTATATCCATAGATGCCATGTGTTTATTATTTATGTCCATAGTATCCAATAATTCCACCAGTTCGAATGTATCTCTGAGTATTTATTGATCGAAGGACTGTCATACTGGCTTTTAGTAGGTACAGTAGATATTAAACAAATATGTGCAATTTAAACACAAAAAGTATAGGCCCCTTGTACATGCTTTAAGTCACATTGGACATATAGTGCTAGACCCATATTTGTAAAAACCACTAGGTGGGTCATGTGGACAGCATCATGCCGGCTACCTTTACTTCCCAAGACATTCCCTGGTAACCATTTTAGCTTTTTTCGATGACACAGTAAAGTATCTGCAAACACATTGATACATTCTGTTGTAGATTGTGAAACATAGAGAAGCACTGTTGGAATATCGTTTTATGACGACAATATTCTGGAAAAGCTAATAAAGGGATGTAAGGTTTCTGGAAAATATAACACCCTAGATGACAATGGACTCTGCATATCACAGAGGGCCTAAACAAATCATTAGCAGACATAAGACACCTTGCTTAGAACCAGCAAACATTCAGACTGGCAGCAAAGCATACCATGTTCTGGACAAAATGTGTTTTATGATGATGATGAGGATAACTTAGAATAATGAGCAATCTGACCTCACTACAGTTTTTGTATTGTTATTGTTTAATAAAATAGTGCATATGGAAAGTGTTAGAGTGCAACCAACAAACACTAAGAAGACAGCTAGGCTTATTGCCTGCTCTATGTCAAACAGTAACAAATACATTATTCTAAATCAAATGAACACAAAATATAACTAGGAAGCTCGACAACAATTAAGACACACACACAGAAAACAAATGTTTCATCAAAGTCTTTATCATGTAACAATGTTTTAAGTATAAGCATGTTACAACTCCTACCTTTGTTACTAAGGCATCTACCGTAACATGGAGGTTCTCCCTGGACAAAACAGGATATAAAAATGCCATGGAAGCACTCTGTCTGATGCCCTTATGGAGTGTAGACTGAACCTCCACAATTCCTGCAAGAGAATAGTATTATATTTTAAATTTCACCAACAATTCAGATAATTTAACAGACTAAATCTCCTACAAATGCATCCATACGGCAGGAGCTGAATATTGAAGAAGGTTGGCTACTAGAGACGAAAAAAAAAAAAAAAAATTGAAATATTTTCGTCACTTGAAACGTCATGAAAGTTTGGGGAGAACAATCATGGAGGGGCATATGCCCGGGAAGAGAGGAAGAGGAAGGCCAAAGAGAAGATGGGTGCAGGATGTGGCAGATGATCTCCAGATGGGTGTATCAGACATGGGACATCTTGCTTATGACTGAGAAGTTTTCATGGAGGCTGTTATGGAAGCAATGGAAGCAAAGTTCTACAAGGGACATGCTACTGAATGAACGAAATCTCACACATTTCCACCCCCTAAAAAACTCTTTTGGTTCATTCACGTTAGTGTCTTGTCTACAAAGATCTTTTATAATATGTAATTATTACATGTGGTATTGTATTATGTTTATGTAGTTATTAGGAATGTTGTTCTGTTATGTTAATATACAAGGGGGCTTCAAATAAAAACCTTAAATGTTTTATTGACTCTTTGAGTTGTCCAAACAGGTGGAAGTAAGTTGAGGCTAGATCTGGCGAGTACTGGGAATGTGTTCACACTCAAAGTGGAGGTCTTTTATGGTTTCAACTGTTGCAAGAGCAGTATGGGGTAGAGTATTGTCATGTTGCAAAACAACACCTTTACTCAGAAGTCCATGTCGTTTGGATTTGATTGCAGGTCGAAACTTCCTACTCTGCCCATACACTTGCTGGACTGACAGGCATGCATGACCATACTGGACCTTCATTCGCCGATAAATTTCTATAGGTTTCACCAGTTCACTGATAAAATAAAACGGATAACAGAACGGTGCTCCTCTTTGTTGCATGTCAAAAGTGGGGTGGCCATCTTTAAACTGTCCTTATGATGTCACTGTGTTCATCTGCACCGTTATGTCACTGCTTAACCCTCTTGATATCCTTAACAACAATAAGGGCAGGTTACAAAGCAAAGGTAATTTATTGTAATTTTTATCACACGTTTAAGGTTTTCATTTGAAGCACCTCTTGTATTTATTGGGCATGGTATTCTATCATGTTCATGTGGTTATTAGGTTAGTTAGTTTGTTAGTTAGTCGCAGTTCCAACTTCACAGCAACGGGTCGTCCCCATTATGCTCCGTTCCTGTGCCAGTGAATATCATACAAAACGCTCCCCACTGCCCAATGTGAAAAGTGAAAAAGACAGGAGTCTCGATAAACAACAGCCCGCACAGATGCACTGTGCATAATGCCGGCGCCAGAATGTCAACACAATAGTCCCCCACAAAACACCCAGTTCATTTCTGATGGAATCTGCAGCCATTTTCCCATCTGGATGTTTCCTAGATGTTCACCCACACAGTCCACGAAATACAGTTCATCGTCGATGGTAGTTTCAGTCAACCAGAAGCTCAGCAGCCACGCATTTCTGCATAAGGCAAAAACCGGTCAACTCTGGGACATAGCCATCTGCCATCACTCCGAACATGCAGTCACATTCCAAAACATCTCGGGCAGATTCAAAAGCACTTCACACGAAACTCACAGCTCACAGTGTCGCGCCACGCACTCACTCAGTAGCAGGGCGACGGAACCATCAAGCCTCCTTAGTCGCCTCTTACGACATGCGTGGTTATTAGGTATAGTATTCTATCATGTTCAAATGGTTATTAGGTATAGTCTTGTACCCTGTTCATGTGGTTATTAGGTATAGTATTTATCATGTTCAAATGGTTATTAGGTATAGTCTTGTACCCTGTTCATGTGGTTATTAGGTATAGTATTCTATCATGTTCAAATGGTTATTAGGTATAGTCTTGTACCCTGTTCATGTGGTTATTAGGTATAGTATTTTACCATGTTCATGGGGTTGTTAGGTATAGTATTCTATCATGTTTATGTGATTATTAGGTATAGTATTCTATCACGTTTATGTGGTTATTAGGCATAGTATTCAGTTAAGCTCATGTGATTATTAGTGGTAGTATTTATGATGTTCATAAAGCACTTTTGTAGTTTTAAACTTTCCTAATAATGAATGTCTGAAATGTTTCAAAGATATTCTATGTATTTGAAAGCTCTGTTTCAGTCCTATTCTCCCAATCATTATGACAAACTGTAAATGGAGACAACTGAGTCGTTTCATTACTTCAACTTGAGTTCACAAAAACAGTTAGAAGACAGCTCAGTAACTATAATTGGAAGGTGGTTCACAAGTATCAGTTTTAAAATCTTCAAACATATAAATATTGCAATCATCATGAATCAGCATTCCTGAGAAGAATACTCAATGTATCAAGAAGAGATAAGATCAGAAATGAAGAAATCAGGACTAAAGTCGGGGTTATAGCTGCACTAGATTTTATTAGAAGGCAGCAAGTCAAATGGTTTGGCAGTGCAAGTAGGTTATCAACTAACAGTTTACCACAACAAGCAATGATGTACAGACCAGAGGGAAGCAGAGGAAGAGGCTGACCATGTAAATGATGGATGCAGGGAATAACAATCCACGGGAATATTGATACATGAAGCCCATAATCGGGCACTCTCCCGCTGTTTATACTTCACCTCGATACCGCAAGGTACAAGAGGAACATGATGAGATGAGATGAGATGTATCAGCATTATAAATTGTTCACATACATCAATATTACAATGTTCACATCATCTATCAGCATTAAAATATTCACATATTTCAATATTAAATGCTTATGTGTCAATATTAAATGCTTACATGCATTAGACATTAGTGATGACTGCTTATATTAACAAAATTAGCTGTGGTTATATGAAATATAAAATCATGAAAAGTGCTGTATTTTATGCAGGAAAAGGCCTAGTATAAGACAACTATGAAGGAAAGGCAAAAAGATCATCAAAAACAAACAAAAATAGAAAACAAATGCTCACCTTCTGCTGTTTCAGCACCATTAATATCTATGATTTTGTAGCCCATTTCTTTGGCTGAACGCAACAGGAAGTTGGTTAGACTGTGAGTTTTTGATCTGCCCACATGTAGAAGACCACCCATTTTATGAAAACCTGGCGGGAAAAAGATCATGCAGCTTTAGCAACAGCAAATGTGCTCACCATAAAATCCTAATTACAACAATGACTTAAATAATGTGAAGTAGCAGCTCCTCTTTTTTTTTTGTTCCCGCTGTACCCAACTGGGACGTAGGCCTCAACCAAACTCACTCCCAGCCGTCCTGTTCTTAGCCCTCCCAGGCAGTTCTGGCCATGTCCTTCCCATATCGTTCATTTCTGCTTTTATTTTTCTCCACGAGCTTGTCGGTCTTCCTCTATTTCTTTTGCCTTGGAGGTTCAAGACTAAGCCTTTTCTAGTTACACTATTCTCAGGGACGCAGAGGTGTTTCCAAGGCACCAGGGCCGGGTTATATACTGGCCAAGACCTATTGACGCGTCCTCGTCGAGCGTCCTGGGCAACAGGTCCCTTCGGGGTCCTGGCTAAAGTCAGTAGGATCGCCGATTCCTTCGAAGTCGGAGAGTGTCTGCCTGTACGGTGAGGAACCACCAGTCTGCACACCAATAAGCCAGACATGGGACAACGGATACTCACGCAAAACTCAGGTCCTGTATGACATCACACTGATGTTGGACAACAGGATGCCTTCATCCGACATACAGGACTTCGCGTTGGAGCTCAAGCCAACGAACACAAGCAAGCAAGCAAGCACACTATTCTCAGATTTTTTCAGTGTATCAATTTCAGTGTCAGCGTCTTTTCTTCACTTCTTGGTTCATTGGTGTTTGTCTAGTTCTCTCCATGAGCTCCACATTGGTGTTTGTCTAGTTCTCTCCATGAGCTCCACATTGGTGTTTGTCTAGTTCTCTCCATGAGCTCCACATTGGTGTTTGTCTAGTTCTCTCCATGAGCTCCATATTTGGTGTTTGTCTAGTTCTCTCCATGAGCTCCACATTGGTGTTTGTCTAGTTCTCTCCATGAGCTCCACATTGGTGTTTGTCTAGTTCTCTCCATGAGCTCCACATTGGTGTTTGTCTAGTTCTCTCCATGAGCTCCACACTGGTGTTTGTCTAGTTCTCTCCATGAGCTCCACATTGGTGTTTGTCTAGTTCTCTCTCATGAGCTCAACATTGGTGTTTGTCTAGTTCTCTCCATGAGCTCCACATTGGTGTTTGTCTAGTTCTCTCCATGAGCTCCACATTGGTGTTTGTCTAGTTCTCTCCATGAGCTCCACATTGGTGTTTGTCTAGTTCTCTCCATGAGCTCCACATTGGTGTTTGTCTAGTTCTCTCCATGAGCTCCACATTGGTATTTGTCTAGTTCTCTCCATGAGCTACACATTGTACAATTTTATTCTTTATATTTTGTACAAGCACCAATTAGTGAATATTTGTACTTTATTTGTTGTTCTTCATGTTTCCTATCCATACAGTAGTACTCATGTAAGTTAGAATTGAGCATTCTGAGTTTTGTGCTAAATTTAATTTCTGTTGACTTCCACAAGTTTCCTAGTGTAATAGAAGTCTAGCCTTTATATTCTTATCCTATCTGTATAACAGGCGGACAGATTGGCTAGCTCTGCAGAACTTGGTGGAATATTGATACATGACAAGGCAGACGTGGTTGCGGCCTTGTGGGAGCACGTGCACACCTCGGAGGAGCAAATGGATTACCATGGTCTGGCAAGAATGAGACAGCGAGGAGTGACGAGGGGATCTGGCCGACGCTCAACGCTCAGAGGAAAGGCGAGACGGACATATAATTAGATTGCTACTGGTACTATTAGTGTTGGAACTCTTCGTTGGCTGCTGAGGATGGGGACGGAGCACTTATGGGAATGGCCCGAATGCTGTGATGTCGATTCCTAAATCAATCAATCAATCAATCAATCCTATCTGTATTTGTTCGACTCATTTTGTCTACAGTGCTACCTTAGTAGGGGTATGATACTGTCTCTTGAATAGCACCAAAAGTAACATCATGTTTTTCACATCTTTAAGAAGAAATAATAGAAAACAAATTAACAGCTACAGCAATTAAACATACACAATCTTGCAGACATGAACAAGTTAATACAAATATTCCCATACACATATTAATGTTCGGCTTTGTCACACAAGTCATGTCAATATATTCAGTACAAAAACTAGTGTGAAGTGTCTTCTACTCTTTATGCCCCATTGGTGCATAGCCTTGACCAACTCATCCTATCTTTTGCAATCTCCTGCAAATCCCTCCATGTCCTCCCTATGTGGCTGGCTGGATGTTGGAACTATATAGTTTTCTGCATGATGACTTAGCCAACCTTCCTCATCGCCTCTTACGATACCCACAGTAGGTTACTGCGTAACTGTTCTTTGCTCCCGTGAAGGACCTCAGAGACACACAGGCACTTCAACATGTTATTCTACTATAAGATGGTGAGCTGGATGAAAGGAAAGGAGCGTGGAGGACCTCTGAGACACACAGGCACTTGAACATGTTGTTCTACTATAAGATGGTGAGCTGGATGAAAGGAAAGGAGCGTGGAGGACCTCTGAGACACACAGGCACTTGAACATGTTGTTCTACTATAAGATGGTGAGCTGGATGAAAGGAAAGGAGCGTGGAGGACCTCTGAGACACACAGGCACTTGAACATGTTGTTCTACTATAAGATGGTGAGCTGGATGAAAGGATAGGAGCGCTCGCTCTTACACTTCCGGTGTGCTGAAGGTGAAGTAGGCGGTTTAACCCCAACACCGGCATTAAGTTAGACTAACCAACGTGGACTTCTCTTTAAGAAGGCAATGGCAAACTACTGAAAATATAATTGCCTAGAAAATCAACTTGGGGTTGATCACAATGTCCTGCAACAGACATGCAATTTACAAAACTCAACTATAAGTTTAGCTTTGTAACTACCAATATACTTATTTTTGTAAACTTAATGTGTTGGCTCCTCTTAACTTCCACATTCACATAAGAGATTTCCATTTTCTACAGTGGACAGCTGTTCTAATTTTTGGACTTTTACTAATGCAGAGGAAATTATGACCTACTCATCATATTTTCCAACTGTCGATGACCATGATACTGGAACTAATTTTTCACCATTATCAGTGAAGGTTATGTAAAAAGACATGGAAATAAAGTATATTGCCAAAAGATTGGAACAGAACTATCTTCATTCCAATACCAAAAAAAGGGCAACCCGAAATTATGCACCAACTATAGAACTTCCCCCCCCCCCAATGAAAAAGAATGAGGTCAACTTTCATTGGTTTTTGTTTTTTTTTAAATTAATTTTAACTCACCAGTTTTAACAAAGTTTGCGTTTTCATTATTCTCTGACTTCAAGAAAAATGGGAGTACATCTTTGAAGGTCCAGCCAGCTGCCCCATTCTCCGACCACCTATCATAATCCTGAGGCAAACCTCGCAGATACATCATCTCATTGACACTGGAAGTTCCACCCAGGATTTTGCCTCGATGCCACCAGCCTCTCTGCAAAATGATCAATCAAGAAACAAAATAAGGGAATACAAATTTTAGCACTGCTGATTCTACAGTCAACTCCCTTATGAAGAGTAATTCAAGCATAACATAGTATGTACAGAAACATGAGATTAATAGATGACTTGTACTGACTGCCACTCACAGAAGATAAGGACAGAGAATTACAATATCAGAGTATGCACAAGATAAAGGAAACATTGAAAACTAAAGGAACAATGAATTAGAAACTTGCTCTTTCAAATGAGACAATGATTAACACTAGAATAGTGGTAAGAGCTTATTGTTCGAAATATGTATCCATCCACAACAAAGATACTGATAAGTAACTTTTATATTTATAGTTTCATGTAGTGTTTCTCGTGTAGTTGTGTCGGTTTATGTTTGTTTGTGCTATGCTGACGGAGGCTTTAGCACTTTGTTACTTGTAATCATGCTCTTGTAAAGCTCACTGTCTAATTCTCGTTTTGTTGGTGCTTCATTCATCATCTTTCAAGTGAGGGATCTATAGTAGTTAGTACACTTGCCTGCCAACCAAGCAGTCATGTGTATGAATCCCCATCAAGGCAAGGATATTTTTAAGAATTCACCTGAGCTCCAGGATAAAATGAATGCTAGAAAATGTTCTGGTGAAGCAAAGTTGGCCAGTATGATAATGACTACATCACCCATCGATTGTTCTATAAAAGTATCTGGCTAGCTCCATGTACACAATATGCCTCAAGGTATGGACAAGGGTCCTTTACCTTTTCTTTTACAGAACCATAGCCTTCCCATTGTTTAATGTTCCCAGTTCAGGATTTGTTATGTCTGCCTCTTTGTCACTTACTTTCAGCTGTATCCTGGTGTAATGTGACAGTTGATTAGACAAGACTATGAAGACAGAATTCTCTACACTCGAACATGTTGAGTCTAAAACAATTATTGGTCCGTTAATAAATTAAAAATCTAGAGAGAATCATCCCGATCAGGGTTGAGACTGAGATAATGAATGAGTAGCAAGAGTCAAGACAATAAGTCTAATTCTGCAGTTAGTAGTAGTGTACTAGTCTTTTCTGTAGTTACGTAACTATAACTGTAATTATGTACCAGCCAGCTCCAGGGATTAATCACACTGTTGAATATCAAAGTGAATGGTCAAAGACTAAGTGTTGTGGACAAATTCACCTATCTTGGCAGCACTGTTTCACAAGCTGCCACAATTGATGACGAAGTTAATGCAAGAATCTCCAAGGCCAGTGTGGCCTTTGCCACACTGTACAAGAATGTGTGGGACAGAAATGGAATAAGCCTGCAAACAAAGCTGAAAGTCTACAAAGCAGTTGTATTATCCACACTGCTATATGCTTGTGAAACCTGGACTGTTTATCAGCGACACGCTAGGAAATTAAACCACTTCCACACAGTCTACCTTAGGAAGCTATTAAATATTAAAATGCAAGACAAGATGCCAGACACTGATGTCCTAGAAATAGCGTCCATGCCCAGTATCCACACTCTACTAATGAGGAATCAGATTCGCTGGGCTGGTCACCTAACTCGTATGCCAGATCACAGGCTCCCTAAACTATTTTTTAATGGCGAGCTGTGTTGTGGTAAATGCTCCCAAGGCTGCAAGAGGAAACGCTTTAAAGACACTGAAAATCTCACTGAAAGCTTTTGGAATTCATCATGACACCTGGGAGACTGCTGCCAAAGACTGAAATTCATGGCGTACATCATTACATCAACCAGGACTGCAAAAGCTGTGAAGAAAAGGCTGGACAGAAAAACCACTGGAGGAGATCCTTCTCCTGGAACATCAAGCATTCTTTTCCCACATTGTCAAAGAACATTTCAAGCCAAAATAGGCCTTATCAGCCATCTTAGAACTCACAGCTCCATACTTTCAACCCCACTGGATGAAATGAATGGTCTTCATCATTCTTGATAGACAAATAACAACTAGAATCTTTTCTAGTATTGTACAGAAAAGACAAGTTATTCTGTTGTTCATACATTCTTATCAAAAATAATAAATCCCCCAGAAATGTAACAAGAAAGAGAAAGAGTATCTTCCAGGCTCTTTCACTCTGAACCCTCTCTCACAGGATATAAAATTATGAAGAGGAAAAAGTATGTCACAAAGGTAAATTATATTGGTGATAAAGGATGAGATGGTATCCTGTGACTGGCTGTTATGAAATACACATAATGATTAGTTCCTTTATTGAAGACAGTCATCATATTTGTGGCATCAGTGAATCTGAAGTCACTAGGCGACACAAGAGTCAGCTGATAGAAATGGTAAACATCTGGAGTAATTAATGAAAATTCATCACTCCACTTGACAGTAAGAATCCTGGTGTTGCAGGGTGGAGAATGTCTAATATATCCCACAGTTTACGAAGGGACTTAACATTCCACTTCTGAACCAACAGGCAGCATGATGACAAAGGTTATAATTTTGCGTTGTCAATGTGGAAAAATTGTCCACTATAAATGAAGCATAGCATGTAGTATGTGCTGGATGTAACCTTTAGATGAGTGTCATACGTAGAGGCTATGGATTGTCCATTGCAAAGTTACGAACATTATTGTCATGTATCCTAAGTGGTAGGTGAGAACTTAACTGTCCCTTATGACAAAAAGTGTGTACAGCTTGACAGGCATTTAGACATTATTCCTACAGTCTATGTGATAGTTGGTCTCACAACAGCACGGCGTGGCTAGGAGAAGAAAAAAAGAACCTCTTGTAAATATCTGCTACTTCCCAAAGAAATATACAGATGGGGTTAGAACATGACGGTCACAGCATGTTGCCTAGCAACATAGTAATAATTACGGTAGACTCTATGAGCAAGCTGATGATATGGCTGACTTTCCCATCATACCTGGAGAATGATTTTCATCAAGGAATTGTTGTGAGTTATATGGCCACACTAGGCCAGCTTTCAATGTTTTACTGTTGACAGGAGTTGTTCCGATAACAAGCCAGCTAGAAGTAAAATATCATTACAAATAATGCTTTCCAACATCAATAACCACATATTTAGCATGAAGATAAATTATACTTGCCAAACAAAAGACAAGGCATAAATATTAGCAGAGAGAGAAAGACCATCGAATAAGTGGAGAAGTTTCTTTTTCAAGGCCATGTTATTACCAGTTGTAAACCTGACATAAGTTGAAGAAACACAGGTGCCACAAATGCACTCAAGGAGAAGGAAATACAAAATATAATAGCAAGTATAATTTATACCATCATATAATTAAATGTGCACACAAATTATCACCAAATGTATTTGGACAATTGTATTATATAGCTCTTAAACATGCACCCTAACTAAAACGGATAAAACAATCTTAGAAACTTTTGAGATGTGATGTTATCACATTGCAAAGAATGAACTAGGCATAAAGAAAAGATCAAACAAGGCACAGAGAAAAACATAACTATTAAACAGTATTACACAAAACAGTTAGCTGTCTTGGCCACAATGTGAGACTGCTATTGAAAATATTGGAAAACAAAGTCAGGGCAACAGAAAAATAAGGACCTCAAATAAGAAAAGAACACTACATTCATCACCAACCTGTTCACTGAAACCTTTCAGTGCATGCTTTTGAGGAACTGTATAATAATCCCAATCAGCAGATGAATGAGCTAAGCTGTAAGCATGTACTGGAATGGATACTGTTGGGTATAATTTGTCATCAGATCCTGCTTCCACAAGGAGGACTCTCTTTGAAGGTGCTTCAGACAACCTGTTTGCCATCACACAACCAGCAGAACCAGCACCAACTTATTCAGATATAAAAGCAATGGCTTCAGTTACACTTGTATGCAGATTACTGTCCCAATTGTTTCATATAATGTTATTATTATTATTATGTTATTACAATTACCTGGAAAAGGTTAAAGAAAGTAGAAAATGTATATACATATAAGGAGACACAGCGTTCTGTGGTGAAATAATAAGACTGGCACTAAAAACGCTGTGATGACTGGAAAGATCAGGGGTAGAAGAGAAAGGGCAGACCAAGATAAATTATGCTGGATGGAGTGGAATGGTGGCTTGGGGGAATATGGTCCTTAGAATTAACCCAGAACATTAATTATAAAGATCTGTGGAGATGCATGAAGTCCTAATCCAGATAGCCAGGCACATGCTAAAGATGATGTTAATGTAATTAGATTTTTGTGCCACAAATAAGTGAATGTGCATCAAAGTATTACAAATACTGAAAAACACATGTTATAGAGACAAGAAGGTACGCACTAAACTGGCTGCTGTATTGATGTTAAAACAATTTCGATACATACTGCTCAGTGGTTCTCAATGTTCTCTTTACCTCTCCACGTGTAGTGTTTTTAAAATGTATGCTGTGAATGGTTTCAATTAGGTTTAAGACTGCCCACAAGTAAGTAAATCCAGTGGAAGAATTGTAATTTTGCCACCTCACACAGCCACTTCCATCTATTTATACAAGCAACTTGAATATCTTAGTGGTGTTTCATCATATTTTCTAAACAGAGTACCTGAACAAATGTGAACTGTGAGTTCTGTTTTTTGCCTATTCTTTACATATGAAATATGTATCCAATCAACTACCACCCTTCTCACTCCTTCAGCATTCCAATCCAAGACATGTTTTAAAATGTTTGCCATAAGCATATGTTCTATCATTCCCCACTCTACTGGCTGCAACAGAATTATGTTTTGTGACTACCAACATTGATTAATGTAGATCCCATCCTTTCCAAATGAGAAATGCCTGAAACCAAAGAATTCTTGGACCTGAGGCTACCTCTTTCTACCAACATGGATCTTGTGGATGGCAGGCATTCAGGACCAATAAATTAGAGCAGGGGAATAGCTCAGGACTATAAGTGAAAACCTAAACCAGAGCAAGTCTTCCATCAGATGTAGCCAATGATGAGCTCACCGGCACATGAGCAATATCAGATTCACAATTAGACATGCCCAGGAAGAATACCATGGCTCTAAAAGAACAGAAAAGAATATTCTTCAAACCTCTGACATCTTGTGGACAGTGCCAGAATGTAAATGATAATGGAAGATTTCATTACTTTCTTCATCAAAGGCAGGCATAGCCTAATATGCATGAGAAATGGGACATGTAGGCATCATGCAGTTAATGGCTATTGTCTGCTTTATAACATTGCTCAACATGAGAAACTGATCACAGATTGACCCTTTACCGGGCAAAACGTCCGAGAATGTTTTCATCCTGGAGCGAGCAAAACGCTGAAAGCACCCGTGACAACTAAGCATTGTAAAAACGCAATCTCGTGGCTTTCCGAGATTTCCAATTGTCTACTTTCGGTTTCGCAGATAGCTTTTCCGCCATTTTCAAGCGAGTACTTTGAATTTGAATGAATTTTTTAAATAGTTTTGGGGGGTTTTACGCTTTGTATTTCAAAATGGATGTTGACGATTCTTCAAGTGATAGTGGAGATTTCGCTGGGTTCAATTTAAGTGACACTGAAGGGCACGAATTTGGCTATTAATCGTAGCTAGATATCAGCAGATATCAGTGTTAGCAGTCGTGAGTCGGACTTTAAAGAAAGTGATTCTGATTCTAAAAATGTGTTTATAAATTAGCGTATAAATGACTGACAATCAAAAACAATATGTTGCATTTTGGAAATATTTGTGTTCATGTGTGGATTACCAGCAACATTGGATTACTTATTCACGTGAGTAAAATAATCTGCATGCATTTTCCTTCATTTTGTTTTTTATTTCACTAAAATCATTTGACTAACACCTTAGATGTGATGTTTTTACTTTAAAAAAAATTAAGTTGCATGTCCTTCACAGGACGTAGCAGTCAACCTCAGCATCTTCGCTGTTCGTGATTCCTGGGCAAATTTTACGTTCAGTAGTTTGCCATTGCTTTCTGAACGACCGGCTCCTATACCTTTTTCGAAAAAACCAGCACCGCCGTGTTTCGAACCCAGGTATACGGGCTCACAAACCGCGTTCGCAAGCCCTTAGCCACAGAGACCGGTTTTTACTAACATAACCAAAATTTTACCGAACCTGAAAAATCTTGCCCATTCTGAGCTAAGAAATGGACAAACGTCTGCCCTGTAAAGGGTTAAGTTTTGTATTTGTCTTCTTCTTCAGTTGCCTGGTTTGAAGTAGACTCTCAATGATCATGACTCTCTGTCACTTTGAGGAGGCTGATGTTGGTCTTATTATTATGAAATCAAGATGTTTACACTTTCCACACAGCTTTTCCTGCCTATCTCAGCCTGTTTGCCTAGTATGCTTCTAGACAAAACTAATCTCTATATTTTATCTACTCCACCTCTTCTGTCGATATGCTGCATACATTTCATTTGTCTTTTCTTTATGTTGAGTCATGATGTTCTCTGCAATAGTACAGGCAGTAGGTTGCAATTATTTTCTGCAAGAGCACTTCCAATACAGGGCAGATTGATCTAGCCTATAATGGAATCCTCAGACTAGCACAGCTATTGCAATGACCAGTTCTGATAAACTTGGCAGCTGCTCACCACTGTAATCCATCATCTGTGTTCCATGGCTTCACGTAATTCCTGATCTAATTCCTGATCAGTGAGAAGAGGGAAGGGGAGAAGAGGCTTAACTTCTGTTCTTTCTGCCTCTTTCCCACTCCTCATAGCAACAAATATTAAGATATTCTGTATTATCTGACATAAGTACAGTTTTCAGTGTCTTGATCAAGACCAACTGCAGTGCCTTGTATGTGAACCATACCCACAGACCCAATGATAGTTGGCAGGTATGTTAATCGCTTCCACTCATTGATTAACTGCAATGTTACTGCACTTGTAATTCCCCTCATGTGTGCTCTGCCTCTCTCAGCAGATACTGGAGCATATGTATGCTGATTGTGACCATAGTACATGACAACACCTATGGATCCTCACCAGTGATTGAGCCTGCTATTGCCCCAATCAAGAATACATGTAAACTTTGACACGTCCTGAAAAGTAAACCAAACTCATGCTGTCCCCATTCTTATTCTCCTGTCTTTCGTCTTCCACTGGAGCAAAGACCCTGTAAGAAGCAAAGACCCTGTAAGGAGAATAGACTCTGAAACAACCCATGCTAAGCTCTGTATAGACTTCTTAATGATTGGTTGATAATTTGCAAGTTTTCTACAGGATGAAGTTGTCCATCTCATGCCAACCCTAATCAGTCACCTCTTACAACAAGCATGGTTAGTTAGTTGCATATCCTTTACAGAACATGGCAATCAACCCCAGCGTTTTCTGGCTGTTTGTGATTTCTGGGCAGGTTTATGTTCAGTAATTTGCCATTGCTTTCTGAATGACCAAAACTCATACCATTGTATGAAAACCAGCGCAAAGCGGTTAGCTGCCAAATCACTGGCAGCTGTTTCAAATGTGGAATTACGAATTGCATCCTTAACTCCTACGCCACAGCGAAGCATGGTAGATTACACTAATCTTTCCTTCCATTATGGGCCCTGGTAACAGACAGATGGATAAAAAAAAAAAAAGAACCCTTTTATATGGCTTGAGTGCACTGGGCATGTAGCGCTAGGATCATGGTTTTTCATCAGCACAGGGGTAGCCTCACCTATAATATAGTCATATTCTGAATGTACTTCTGTTACAAAGTCTGGCAGCTGCTTTAGCTTCCTCTGCACTAATACTCCCACCAGTAACACCCCAGATGACAGCAGAAACAGGTACGACCAAGGACTCATCATCATCTGCAGACAAAACAATTTATAAACCAATATGAGTGTATCTGAATAGTTCTAGAAGCCAGATCACATCAGCCGCCATCTTCACATCGAAGCTCAACTACAATGGAACTCAGTATTTTCTGTCTCTCGCTATGTTGGCACAGTCTACTATCCTCTTTCCTGTATATAGATTTGCAGTATAATGCCATTTCTACCAGTGTCTCCCAGTTTTCCCTTATGCACGAATTTCAGCAGGGCATTATTATTTATATTATTACTATCATGAATTATTATTACTTATCCATGTTAATAACTATTATTATGGTGAATATTCATTCAGTAGCATGTCCTCTGCAGAACCTCACTCCCATAACAACCTTCCGGAAATCCTCTCGATCATAAGCAAGATGTCCCGCGTTCGATACACCCATCTGGAGATCATCCGCCACATCCTGCACCCATCTTCTCTTTGGCCTTCCTCTTCCTCTCTTCCCAGGCATATACCCCTCCATTATTGTTCTCTCCAAACTTTCGTGACGTTTCAAATGACCAAAATATTTCAATTTTCTTTGTTTTATCGTTTTTAATAGCCAACCTTCTTCAATATTCAGCTCTTGAAGTATTGATGCATTTGTTCTTTTCTTTACCCAAGATATTCTTAGAACTCGTCTATAACATTTATATTCAAAGGCATTTATGCGCTGTTCAGCTTGTTTAGCAAGTGTCCAGGTCTCACAGGCATATGTTGCAATGGGAAAGATGCATGCTCTTAAAAATCTAATTTTTGTAGTTCTGTCTGTCCCATTCCATAATTTATTGTTGTTTTAGTCTTTGAAGAGCAAATGATAGTCGTCGTTTAATTTCTTTCATTGTGTCACCGTTGTTGGTAATCAATGACCCAAGATATTCAAAATTTTCCACCACCTCAAATTTTTCTTTATTAACATATATTTCTTTCTCCATAGTGGTTTTATCTATATGCATTATCTTTGTTTTTGCAATGTTGAGATACAAGTTGTGATTTTCACTATTCAATTGGGTTGAGGCTATTAGGTTTTCTATACCAGTCTGTGCTGTGGATAGCAATACTGTATCATCAGCATACCGAATCTCTGGTATGTCATGACCACCGATATTTAGGGCATCATATAGCTCCCTATTTATATAATCTCTTTGGTGAATATTAGATTGTATTTATTATTAATTACTATTCATTCATTCATTCAGTAGCACGTCCTTTTGCAGAATCTTGCTCCCATAACAACCTTCCGGAAAATTTCTTGATCACAAGCAAGATGTCCCGCATCCGATACACACATCTGGAGATCATCCGCCACATCCTGCACCCATCTTCTCTTTGGCCTTCCTCTTCCTCTCTTCCCAGGCATATACCCCTCCATTATTGTTCTCTCCAAACTTTCGTGACATTTCAAGTGACCAAAATATTTCAATTTTCTTTATCGTCTTTAATAGCCAACCCTCTTCAATATTCTGCTCTTGAAGTTGGATGCATTTATTCTTTTCTTTACCCAAGATATTCTTAGGACCTGTCTATAACATTTATATTCAAAAGCACTTATGCGCTGTTCAGCTTGTTAGTAAGTGTCCAGATCTCACAGGTGTATTTTGCAATGAGAAAAATGCATGCTCTTAAAAATCAGTCAGCATCACTTTTCTTGCAGATTTTTGTGCTCTTTGCTTGACATGTGTTGGCGAGCCCGGGGTTTTCCACTGCAATTTTGGATTCTGAGTCATAATGATGAATCCAAGTCTCATCTACCGTCACCATGGTTGTCAACATGTTTTTCGACCGCTACATGTTGAGCAACTGGCTGCAGCAATCAACCCGTGTTTGTTTCTATTCACATGTCAGCAGTCGCGGGACCCAGCGGGCACACACTTTTCTCATGTTCAGTCTGTTGTGTCAAATTATAAAAACTGTACTCTTACTCAGTTTTGCTGAACCCGATATCTCTGCAATTGTCATTTTCCTATCCTGGTCTATGATTTTCTTCACTTTTGCGGCATTTGTATCATTGCACTCTGAGGACGATCGTCCTAATCATCAACTTTGGAACGGCCACACTTAAACTGCAAACCCCAATATTTTACAGAAGCATACGAAGGACAGACTTCCTCAAACACTGGCTCCATCTCCCTGTGTATTTCTGTAGGTGTTTTTCCCTGTAACGTCAAGAATTTTATCCCAGTCCTGGTGTCTGATTTCTCCATTGTTCTGACAAATCGTTGGATGTGCATATCTGGTCAATAGGGTGTGTTGTGCCATGTACCATATCGGGAAAACCAGTTGAGGAGGGAAATTCGTAATTCATATGTACATTACAAATTGAATGAGCTATACATGTGCCAAATTTCAATTTTCTCCGCCTACTCCTTCATGGTCAGACTAAAGACTTATGAGAAGCCCCTTGTAAATCACAAGTGATGTCTCTGAACTAACTGTTGTATATACTGTACATGTTCATTTATTATGGAACTTAACTGGCATAATGAACTAAATTTTTAAAAAATCAATATAATTGACTTATTGATTGATGTGACTGAATTGAAAGGACCATCTTCACTGCATTGTAGATCTATCCATTAGTGCCTCAACGTTTTCTTTGAGATCACACTAGAAGGTCCACTCGATGCTCAAACTCCACCACACGGATAAGGATCACAATGTGTTTATAAGGGGTCTAGGGGTTACACAACTTTCTCTGTAATCCCGTATACTCTCGTGAGTAACATGACGTGCGCGAGAATTGCTAGCGGTTCTCTCTTTGTCAGTAACTTAGGGGTATGTGAGCCAGTCGCTCAGAAAAAAATGGCAAACTACTGAGCATAATCTTGCCAAGAAATCAACAATCAGCTGAAAGATACTGATGTTGACAGCGATGTCCTGTAAAGGATATGCAAACAAAAAAAAGTCTATATGTAGATTCTCAGATAAACATCAAGGACAGCTCATTGTTGATTACACAGGCACTTTGGTTATGGCTATATACAGTATGAGAATGGCAATAGAAGAAGTTTGTGCAGTACTTCAGTGATTATCATACATCATATATGGGAATTACCAATCTGCCATTACTCTCAGGCTGTTTCAGAAGGTGCAGCATGGGTCACTATGGTATGCATGATTAAATGATTAAGTGCCACGGGATGATTAATATTGTCTTTAGTGACTTCCCATATTTGCCATGGCCTTATATGCAGTAGTTTTCTATAAGCAACCACTTTTAATTTGATATATAATACAACATGTCTGCTACCATATTACCAACTTTAAGTCATAAGTGTGACACACACCTACTTCCGGTTTTCCGCTATCTATTTTTATTTGATCCAAACCTACTTCCCATTTTCTGCCATCCATTTTTATTTGTTCCAAACCTACTCTTTGCTTGGCACTGAATCTGTTAAGTTACACAGGTAGATCATCTCCTCAAAACCTTAGATAGATCTTCTGTCCAGATCATGCACAAGTTCAAGGTCGTGTGAGATTTGGTAGGCTGGTATCTCAAGTCAACCAACTGTGGGGTAAATGAAGACAGACAAAGAAATCATCTAAGAGTTGCTTAGAAATTACTGCCTAGCATTTCTAGACTGGCAGACAAGCCTCTACACCAACATCACGACGACAGACACAAGCTTGGGGCTCAGGCAACCAAACGCCAGTGAAACAGTCTTTCACAGGACTCACAACGAGAGAACTATCCTGATGCAGTCAGTAATTGTCATATGTACTACACAAGCTTGGCAACATATTATTATTACTGGTGTACACAATAGCCTCTGCTACCTGTCCAGTATAGTCACCTCTGTATGTAAACACCTGCACTTACTGAGCAAATTATCCAAGAAATGTATCACCACGTTGACATTATCCACACTGCTTTCTCTCTCAGCTTCTCAGCCAGCAATCTGCAAGAAACATTTCAGGTCAAACTTTCAAATCTATTATTAACTGAGTCAGTGCCAAGCGCCACTTCAATTGCAGAAGGTATCGACACTGGAGTGTCAAACACCGCTTTAGTGACAGATTTTACATTTTGTGTGGCAATGATGCGCATCAAATTATGATGTTTCAATTGTGTTTTACTGGCGTTATGGGGCAGTTCCAGTGATATTTGTGAAGAAAAGTGGTGTATTTATCATTATTCAGTAAATTTCATTGGATTATCATCAGCAATTAAGATGTAGTGCCTTGGTAAGTGGAAATTTAATGTAATTGTCAGCCCTGTCTTCATTTTCTTTAACAACATCTGCTAATATTATTATTATATTTCTAAGCTATAGTAATAGTAGCAATACCAACGTGTTCCTTGTGCAATCATCTTTAATTTGATATATAATACAATATATCTGCTACTATTTTAACTATTTTTACATGATTATTGTGACACACCCCTACTTCTCATTTTCTGCCATCAATTTCTATTTGGTCCAAACCCACTTTTTGTTTGGCACTGAATCAGTTAATTTGGTTTGACTTCTCAAGAACAGGTAGCCATGGTAGCATAGATGTTTGCCTGCCAGCAAGGTGATCATGGGTTGGAATTTGCATAGAGATGGATTTTAAAATGTATGTGACCTTCCAGGTCAACAGCGTACCAGGACATGTCTTGGGAAGTGAAGGCAGCCAGAGTGGTAGTGACCGCATAAACCCTCGAGTGCCAACTATGGTCTATAAAACTATGGGACTAATACCATGTGTCCAATACACATTAGGGCATGTAAAAGAGTTCTGTCCTTTTTCAAGAACCATCACTGCACATGGATAAACCATTAGGTGTTTTGATCTGCCTTCTTTGATCCCACAACAAATATGTAAGTGCGGTATAGAAGCTCAAGTGAAAATCCTTGTGTATGCGTGCGTAAGAAGGATTTTCACATTTTTTTATATTATCAAGGCAGCAGCTAAAGGACTCACAGTTTACAGCTGTCGTCCACATCCAAAACCAAGTCAGGGGGGAGTATGATGAAAAGAGTAACTACTAATCGCAAATTCTATTTTTTTTAAAACAATTTTGTGCTGGCAATATTTTCTGTTTTTCAAATGTTGCCAACAAAAATGGCTATAATTTACAATGTCCAATGATACTAAAAAAAGACTAGGCATTAATTTCAGCATGCAGAAGATTAGTAGGGCATCAATGGGAGCCAAGAATTTGTGAACAAATCTCCATCAAATACATTCCCAATGCTGAGCTTCAACTTCATATCTTTTGAAGTTAAAGAGCATCACATCTCGCTCTGCCTTCTCCCATCATTAAATTAGTAACACTCCCTAGCCCCATTTCCTGCCCCGTTCAACCTTTCCTGCCCCCACATCTGTTTTGACCCAAGCTCTTTGACGCACAACTATATGATAACATCAAAATAAATGTAGCTATTAAGTATTGATATAGAATGAAAAAGATTGTGCCTAAATGTGCAATTAAAGTACAGGACGTTATTTTGGGGCAAGTGCAGAAATTCAGATATATAGACACATGGATAACATCAGATGAAAGATGCATCACTGAGATAAAGAGCAGAATAGGACAAGCAAAAACTGCATTCTATCAAATGAAGAACATTTTGTGCAATAAATCACTGTCCTTGAAAGTCAGAAAACGAGTTCTTGTGTGTTAGATAGAACCAGTTTTAACATACGGCCGCGAGTCCTAGACAATTAGTAAATGGGCAAATAAATCCCTGGAAGCCTTGGAGATGTGGTTTTACAGAAGAATGCTGAAAATTTATTGGACAGCCAAAAAGAGCGATCAGGAAAATTTAAGGAAAGCTGAGTCGCAAAGACAACTTATCACAAACATTAGAAAGAGGAAGCCATAGTTTTTTTGGCCACGTTATGAGAAGACAAAAACTTGAACATGTGACAACCGGAAAGATTTACGGAAAGAGAGATAGAGGAAGACAACGAGAAAAGATTCCTGACAGTCTTGTGTCATGGCATGGGTGTCAACACACAAATTGATCCATGACGTCAGAGATCATAATTTGTGGAGAGGTATGATCACACACACCAACCGGCAAGGCACCGGATGATGAAATCACTGGAAGACATAAGATGTTTCCATCTATCATGTGCCATGCCGGTAAGTGTGGGCGGTCATGTTCTCCCATCTCACTCGATCACCAGAGTCGTGGATCAGCTCTGTGTTCCTGTCTCGACCATGCCATGTGGCCAATCCATCCAGGTATTTACTTCTCGGTCTCACCCTTGGTCGCTTCCCTTCGATCTTGCAGTTGTCATCAAGTTCTCCAAGTCATTTCTTCTCATAACATGCCCAAAAAAATTTGACTGTCTACGTTTAATGACTAATCAGTTTACGATCTTCATTTGCTTCTTGAAGGACTTGCTCATTGGTTTTTCTGTCCGTCCATGGTATTCTTTACATTTTCCTCAGAAACCACATTTCCACAACCATTAGCTGTTTTTCAGCTTGACTGCTTACTGTCCATGCTTCACATCCATACAAAAGCACAGGTTCTATGTAGCACGTCAACACTCTTTTTCTCGTTTCAATTTATATCTTTTTATTGGTCAGTATGTTTTTCATCTTGCAAAAGGCTACCTTTGCAATGGCAATTCTTGTTCTAATCTCTTCAAGGCATCTCCCATCAGATGTTATGACTGTGCCGAGATAACAGTATCGATTCACTTGTTTAAGAATATGCCCATTTACTCGTATATCACATTGTGGTATTTCTTTAATATTCAGTTCTAATCCTAGTTGTTCACTGTGTGCAACAACCACATCTACTAAATTTTGCAGTTCCTGTTCATTGTCTGCAATCAAGACTGTATCATCTGCATATCTAATGTTATTGATGTATCTTCCCCCAATGTTGATTCCTTCCATATCTTCTATATTTCTGAATATATTTTCACTGTACAGGGAAAAAAAGATCTGGAGACATTACACATCCCTGTCTCACACCTCTTTTAATAGGCTGATTTTGACCTACATCATTATCAATTCTGATGGCAGCTTGTTGTTTCCAATATTTGTTTTTTTACAAGTCTAAGGTTTTTTCCATCAATTTGTAGATCTTCAAGCATCCTTATTATGTTGACATGTCTCACTATATCGAAAGCCTTTGTGTAGTCAATAAAGTAAAGATATAGATCTTTGTTTACTTCTATAGAACGCTCAATTACTGTTCTCAGTATATACACAGCATTTACTGTGCCTTGCCTTCTACAAACCCATATTGTTCTTCTATTTCGGGTTGTATTTTCTTCCTAACTCTTTGCATGATAATTCTCAGCAGAATCTTTGTGATGTGGCTCATTATACTAATTGTTCTATGTTGATCGCATTCCATGGCTCCTGATTTCTTTGGGATTGCAATAAATATAGAATTACATAATTCAGGAGGTATGTCTCCAGTATCCTATATTGCATTCAGCAGTCTGGTGACTTGGTCTATTCCATATTCTTTTAAGGCATTGATCATTTCTACTGTATGTTATCTGTACCCGGGGTCTTGCCAATTTTCATATGGTTAAGAGCATTCTGAACTTCTATCTTCAAAATTGATGGTCCTTCATTATTATTCCGATGATCATATTGTTCTTGTATCATCATAAAGGTCTTTCACATAATCTGACCACGCATGTAAAATCTGATCTTTCTCTATTATGATTTTGCCATCTTTGGTTTTTAGGCAACCTGTTGATTGTGTGTTCTTTTGTTAGTGATGTCATTAATTCTTATGTACAAACAAGCAATTTATGTTTATATTTTTCCAACAAATGGGAACAATCTTGACTGCTGCAGGATATGAAAATATGAAACAAAGAAGATATAAAAGGATCCTCTGGACACAAATAACAAGCACAAACTCACATACAAATCTTACAAGGACCCCAAGTCCAGGTGAACAGAAATCATGACCACTTATGAATGAACAGGAAATATATTTGGAAGAAAACAATTAAAATTATATAATCTAGTTTATGACTCACAGGAACAAAAGTCAGGTATTGTACTTTTCAACTACATCTAGCATTGTTTACAATGACATCAAGTAGGAAATCTATGTATCCAAGTACTATTTTGTAGGAAATCTAAGTATCCAAGTACTTTTTAAGGCAATACTGTACTGGCACCTTGCAGTTTTGACAGATGATGGTTTGTTACATTGTGCTTAAAATAAGGCATAACACCTACAACCCATGGTGGTAGTGAATGTGACTTATCAGACCAATATGCGCTGTTAATGTTCGTCCACAATGGATGCGTGTGAACACATGGTCATTTCCACCATCATGCACCATCTGACGCCTCATATGCTCAGTGTGTGACCTATGTGCAATCCTTTTCTCCTTTGTCTTTATTCCATGTCTGATCTTTACTCTCCATGCAACATGATCAGCGGTGACTTGCTTCCAAGGGGCAATATCAATCATGTCCCGATTACACACATCTTCGTATCGTAGTAGAGGCCAACACCTAGATCTTTTACCCATCTGTAATTCACCAAAAAAGATGTCCTTTGGTATTCTACCATCATCTATCTTCCTAATGTGTCTTATCCATCTAAGTCTATTTAGACTGACCCTGGAACAAACAGACACACAACCCGATCTTTCCAATACTTCAGTATTTGTGATTTTGTCTTGCCACTTAATATCAAGTATTCCTTGCAGACACTGCATATGAAAGCCATTTAAACATTTTTCTTGGTGTGAGTAATTTACCAGGCTTCACTGCCATAAAGAAGAGTACTAAGGACACAGGCTTGATAGACTAGGAGTAAGACTTAAAAAGTTGCTTAAAAGTCGACAGGGTCGACTTCATTGCACCGGGTTGTTATCCCATATGGCTCCTCTGAAGTCGGAGAGTGTCTGCCTGCACGGCGAGGAACCACCAGTCTGCACACCAATAAGCCAGACATGGGACAACGGATACTCATGCAAACCTCAGGTCCTGTATGACATCATACTGATGTTGGACAACAGCATGTCTTCATCCGACATACAGGACTTCATAGCCAGCGAATGCTTTATTTCTTTAATTTGCTCAGCTCAAACATGAAATATAATATAGGGCAAGACATGATGGTTGCGTCTCATGGGAAGAGCCAATCACACATCAAGTATTTCTTATGACAATAAAGTTACCATGCCCACAGTGTGTTTACCCCATACCAAAATAGAATGAAAGTGAAATTGACTAGGAAGCTTAGAAAATTATCAGCACAAGAATGTATATTCACCCCTATTTTTGCTTAACCTGTATCATACAACCATGCAGTGGCTGGAAAAATCATGAAGCAATGTAAAGAGCATTTACATTTATCAAAGTGGACCCAAGCATCGAAGATGCCCTACTCTACTACTGTTTTCTTTTTCCAGAGTGAGGGAGATGGGAATGAAGTGAGGAACCATCAGACATGAACATTTTGTCAACAGCAAAAGATATTTTGATTAACCAACACAGAGCTGGTGCAACCAGTCGATATATGGTGGAGTTGATGTTAAGGAGGAGATCAGAGCGACTATGGACCTGTTCTGTGTGTGATGATGATGATCCTCACTAATGCAATGGATAAAGGAAGATTGCAAGCATACAACTGGATTTACAGTTCAGTGTGATCTGTGGTGTTTGGAAATATTTAGCTGGTGGAAATGTTTTGTGCTTGGCAAGGTACAAACGCCGGTCTCCCTGGCCTAACGTCTTTCTCTGTAATCCCGTATATCCACATGAGGAACGTAACCTGCACGAGAATCGGTAGCGGTTCTCGCCATCAAGAATAATGCGCATAGCTTCATTCTGTATCCTTTCCATCCTTTCTATCTGCTTACGGCTGAGAGTCAGAATTGCCATTGCGTACTCAAAAACAGACATGACCAGCCCCTCGTACAGAAGACATAGATGGCGCTGCTCAGTTTGCTGCCACCATCATCCACATCGCAGCCAAACCCCGCCACACTGTAGTGAGTGAAGGAGAAACCAGCGCCAGATCAATAGCACTGTCCTCATCACCTGAATGGCTTGCTGTCCTGGTGACACAGCCACTGTTGATACAAACCAGGTCAATGGTTTCAAGTGCAGTCTCAAGCTCCTCCTCCTGTGTGTTGGAGGAAATGTTTCCCCATGATCTGCCTTTAGCGTTGAAATCGCCACAGAAAATAACATTTCTATCGTGACCTAATATGTCACTTAAACACTGCCACTTCTGGGAATCCATACTCGCATTGCGGGCATAAACATTCACCAACACGAATTCATATCATAAGTTAACTAACAGGAGTTTAGTGACTTGATATTGACTTTAAATACTGTCACAATTTAGTTATTCTCTGGTGATTTTATTCATTATGATTCATTATCTTCAGTGATTAAAACTATATTAGCAGGTTCGATTGTGCCGTGACCCGAAATGAAACCAGAAATGATATACTGCGCCATCCCTGAATGATCCATTGTGACACACAAAAATGGCTATGTAAAGACCATTCATGCTTTCGACATCATTCAAATATCACATAAAATAACAGAAGCCATCTTAGGTTCTGCAGAAAAGGTTAGTCTAACATTCTATGCATAGCAAATGGTTTATTGTGACTTTCAAATTAATTGTTTTGCAAAACGTAAGTAATTTTATTTTCTAGAGCTTGTGTATTTAATTGAACGATATTTTTAGATGTATATTCGAATTTTGCACTCATTTTTACATATATGTGGAAAGTTTCATCAATGTTGAGTTGAGTTGAGAACCGACATCATTGCACTCAGGACATTCCCATACGTGCCCCGTCCCCTCGTTCAACAGCCAGAGTAGAGTCATGCCACTAATCGTTCCCACCGCTATCTGATTAAAACTTTTAAGTTTCATCGATGATAGTCAATGATGGGGGTAGAAAAAAATTATTTCTGCTGACATGTTTCATCTTTGTGAATGAAAATTCAAGATGGCGGCTGACGCGATTATCAATCAGACTAGGCTCAAAACATGCAATTTGAACTACTAAAGTTAAAGAGAATACAAGTTTAAAGATTATTAATAATTTATTTGTATACTTTTACTATTTTCATATCATTTAACATGACGGAACATATATTTGAAGTCAGTTTTCATATCCGTCTATGAACCGTTTGAGACAATCTCACATGGACTGGCAGCGCGGAGATAATGGGCCACACTGAAGAGCTCTAAAATTACAGGATTCATGTTAATTTTTTGGCCTGAGACACCTACACTCAAATATGAATATCTCTGCTTAGAATTGACATGCAGGCATCATGGAGGTACCATTAGGTTTGGCGGTACTTTTCTGTTTAACAAAAAAGCATCCCTTACAGGGCCTCATTTGCATCGGTCCAACAATCACTTCCAGTTAAGTGTTCTGTGGACTGCAGGACCGATTGATGGATATTTTGTTAGCTTTTGGGCCCGTAGGACCCTTACTGTCGTCAGAGTACTCTGACGACAGTGAGGACTCTACGGGCCCAAAAATCCAACGACAGTAAGGAAGTACACAGTCAGAGTACTCCGACGACAGTGAGGGCCCTATGGGCCAAAAAATCAGACAACAGTAAGAACCCTATGGGCCCAAAAACTAACAAAATATCCTGCACTCTTTCGAATAACGGTCCTAAATTATTTAGTGTAAAAAGTATCCTTTACAGGGCCTCATTAGTTGATGTTGTCGATCACTTCCAGTTCAATGTGACGTAGACTGCTAGACCGATCGATGGATGCAATAGATGATTCCTGGGCCGGGAGGGCCCTGACTGTCGTCGGAGTGTATATCTATTTCCACATATAACTGATAGGTATACACTCCGACGACTGTGAGGGCCCTCCAGGCCCAAAATCATTGATTGCATCCATCGATCAGTCCACCAGTCCACGTCACACTGAACCAGAAGTGATCGACAACTCATTCAATGCTCGTTCTGATATGTACAATCAATTTTTTCACAAAGAACATGCTTTCAGACAGTATTTACAACATTTGTGCCACAATTTCCACATATAACTGTGAAATATTAATTATTATTGGTACGTAAGTCCATTTTCTCAGTTCTATATTTCAGTTCGTATATTTTAATATTTTTTTTTATTATATCACCTAATGAGGCCCTGTAAGGGATTCGACTTTTCAAGGCCTGTCTATCTGTGGTGGTCTAATTATAAAATACTCAAGTTGAAAACCATGATGGAACCTGCTAATCAGATTAATATTTATTTTATTATATTAATAAATATTAATATCTTCTTCTTCAGCTTTCCGAGCCATTGAGGTTCTTTGCTGCAAATACAATCCGTCTCCATTCGTCTCTCTGGTGGACCTTCTCTTGCCAGTCGTTGATTCCAAGTGCTTGTAGGTCTGTACATGTATTATCTCTCCACCGTCTTCTTGGTCTACCTCGGGGTCTATGGTCATTTATTTCCTGAGTGTAAGCGAGTTTTGTTTCCCTATTATCTTCCATTCTTTCTATATGCCCCAGCCATTGTAGTCTATTAGCCTTCATGATACCAGTGATTAGCGGGGACTTAAACAAATCATAAATGTCTTTGTTACTTCTTCTTTTCTACTCTCCACTTTGTGTATCCCTAATGGGTCCAAAGATGCGTCTTAAAATTTTGTTCTCAAAGGTTTGTAACAAGGCTTCGTCTCCTTTCGTTGTACTCTAGGTTTCAGAGCCATACAGCACAACTGGTCTGATCAGTGTTTTGTATATTGTGATTTTGGTGTTACGAGATAGCGCCTTTGATTTTAGTAGATGTTGTAGTGCATAGTATATCTTATTTCCAGAGTTGATTCTAGTTTGTATTTCTTCCCTTATGATGTTGGAGCAGTTGAAGATTGTACCCAGGTATTTGTATGTTTCCGTTCTTTTAATGGTCATATTATCTATTTGTATGTGGCCAGAGTTTTTAGCCATTCCGTCTCTTGAAATTACCATATATTCTGTCTTATCTTGGTTGATAACCAGCCCCATCTGTTGGGCTTTTTCTTTTAAGTGAGTCAATATTTCCAATGTTTTTTGTTCACTTTGCCCTATAATATCTATATCATCTGCATAACCAAGCAGCTTGGATGTTCCTCCAATATCACATTCCTCCTTTATCTTCCTTACAACTTTCTCTAGAGCCAGATTGAAGAGTAGCGGCGATAGTGCATCACCCTGTTTCAAGCCAGATGTTATTTGGAAAGGGTCTGATTTCCTGCCTTTATATGTTACTATATTATAAGTATCTTCCATGCATAGTCTGGTCTTGTTGATTAACTTCCTTGGTATTCCAAATTCCTGCATAGCATTCCATAGACTATTCCTATGGACACTATCATAAGCCTTTTTAAAATCCACAAAAATGTTATGGAGATCTCTTTTATATTCCCAATGTTTCTCGGCTATTTGTTGTAAGATAAATATCTGATCTATTGTTGATCTGTTTTGTCTAAAACCCGCCTGGTAGTCACCTAATATGTCTTCTGAATTGGTTTTAGTCTGTTTAGTAATACTGCGGATAGTATCTTATAGCTTGTGGACAGTAGTGATATTCCTCTATAATTTCCACATTGGAACTTGTCTCCTTTCTTAAAGATAGGTATCAATAATGACTCTTTCCAGTCATGGGGTAACTCTTCTGTCCTCCAGATTTTTATTATTAGTTCGTATAGCTTTAGATGTAATGCATGGCCACCTGCCTTTATAAATTCAGCAGCAATTCCATCAGTCCCAGTTGCCTTATTGTTTTTAAGTCGTGTGATTACATATAGGATTTCTTCAAATGTAGGTTCTTCAATTTGTGGTTCGCATGTTAGAACCTCTTCCTGTGGGAAAATGTTACTTGGAGCTTCACAATTTAGTAATAGTATTAGTAATTCAATAAAATATTCTTTCCATGTGTTGCACATTTCCTCATTGGTATTTATCATATTCCCATTTTTGTCTTTTAAACCATATGTGTTTTGTTGGTGCCCTCGTTTCATTGATTTCAGTTCTTTAAAATATTTTCTGGATTCATTTTTCTGGTGATTAGTTTCCATATATTTGATTACATTACTCATATATTCTCGCTTCTGCTGTCTGACTATTTTTGTAGCCTTTTTACATTCATTTCTATAATGCTCTTCCTTTTGGATGTTATTGATGTCATTTAACCATACAATACACGTCTGGCATTCTTCTTCCTAATGAATATTAATATAATATTATTAATAATTATTATTAATTTATTTAATAAATTAAGTAATTAATTAGTAAGTCAAGTGGCAGTGCGGTGACTGCTTACTTACTCCTCAAGTCAAGAGTCTTTACATTTGCCGACGTGGATCCAGCATCTAAGGAACCCTACACTATCTATTTAAGCAATACCAAGTCCAATATGCCTCATAATTTATACAAGAGCAACTGATACCGCTAACTAATCGGCTTATGTAACTTCACAAAAGTGCATGCGTGAATAAGTAGTTGGGCGTACTTGACGATGAATTGATTCCGGCCTTTAGATAACTCGTACAAGCTTTGTTTCGCCTTTTAATAACTAACACATTGTCTATCGTGAGAAATAAATTCAAAAGTATTGATTTATATATATATATATATATATATATATATATATATATATATATATATATATATATATATATATATATATATAGATATATATATATAGATATATATATATATATTCTCAATATTCTTCTTAAAACCCCATATCTCTACTGCTTCTAGTTTATTTACAATTCCATGACTCATTATTCAGCATTCGCATCTACACAGAAGAACAGGTTATACATATTGTTTATTGGCGTCCTTTTAAATAGCACGCTTGCACGTCCGCTGGAATACAATCTGCAATACTTGTGACGAAGTGTTTTAATTGTTTCAGCTTATGTATTATTTATTTATTCACTTCATATAATATATAACTATGCAGTATGCACCTGGCGAGATGCGGCGAAATGACTGACGACACCTTCCCGTCTTGATAGAGCAGTGGTTCGGGGGGGGGGGGGGTACTTTTAGGGTTTCCAGGGGGGAATTAAGATTATTTCAAGATCGTGTTAATACAAGAACCGATTACTTGATATTGTTTTTCTTTTCATACTGTACGGTTCTGTACGTCTCACCCTTCTAAAATTCAATTTATAAAGTAAGTAGACCCACAAATCATGTTTTATGTGGACGTTTAGACTTGTTTTAGTGTGTGCTATTAAATTTAGCTTCCATTATTACGTATACTGTATAGGGGCAGGAGCGGGATTTTTAGGTAGGAAATATGAAAGGGGGGAATGACATTCTGAAAATATGGTGAAGGGGGGCACGGGCCAAAAAAGGTTGAGAACCACTGTGATAGAGGATAGTTTGTAAAAAGCATAAGGCCTGAATTTAGAGACCATGTGTTGTCCATGCAGCATGATTCTCTCTCGGCCTGCCTAGCTTGCTCCAGAGAAAAGATAACATCAATACGTTTGGAACCACTCAAGCTGCGGATCAGCAAACCAATGCTCTAACTTTCCGTTCCATCCTAGACCAGTTGCCTACCAAGGCTTAGGGCCTGGTCTTCCCTGCCACGACATTTAGTCTTTAGGTTGCATTTCCTCGCATGAGGGTAAGGCTTGTATCCTCTCAATTGCGCTCCTCCGCCCGAAGCCTTTAGCACACTGTGGGATGTCGGGTTTGGTGAGCACCGCCCAACATTCGGCGCTAACAGAAAGCAGATAGTGCCGTCTACTGTCTTACGGTAGGTAGCTCAATCATATCTAATTAAGACCTGACTTTACAGTGAAAACGTTGCAGCAAAACATGCCAGGCAATAAATCGTGCAACATATTGTCTGTGGCTTCTGTGTTTGAAAATAAAGTATCTGCGTTGCAGCTTTAAGCTATTGTCCATGAGAAAAGTCCTGATGTATTCATCTTTCAGTATATTGTGTTATTGCAGGAACTGGAGCAGAGAGATAGCGTAAGGGAGGCTGCCGTCACTTAGTCATCGTCATTATGGGATATGCACTCACACACAACAAGAGAGAACCTGTTTGTTACGCTTCAGTACCACAATGTATAACAATCATCCTTCGCTGTGTCAACCCGTATTATGTGTATCATGCGTGGTCTGATCATATGTACTCCAATAACACAATGCATTGGGAGATTTGATCCTACAATACGTGGTATAACCACCAGTCTTACTTATTCTATTTCGCATGGAACAGCATAAGTGGAGACTTGAATTTTTAGACCTCTTACTTCCGCATATCCAAGG
>OY992886.1:59558841-59603841 GCA_963921405.1 Cepaea hortensis
TGTTATTCAATGTTAACAAGACCGCCTCGTTGCTTGCAGCAACTGTCGCAAACTCGGCAAAAAGTCGTTTGCTGATGATAATTTCTGCTGTCCTTGCCTTTGAAAGAAGCTGGGATGAACAATGATTTTTCTCTAATGACATCATCTATACTATTCTATACCATCCTTAAACGTGCAGTTCTGCGCAAGCAGCAGGGACATGGTCATCTTTCATTCCATGGTTGGCTTTAAACGTTCAGATATGTTGTCGTTAAACCAGTTGTTCGCTGTCATGTATCCGGTGGGGCTTGGGAAGCCCTGGCTGAGGGTTACGGTGTCAGACTCAGACTCAGGAGGTAGAGGTTCGATCACAACGTAAGGCTGGGATTTTTTCCAAAACCCACTGGTATCTGATGATATTACATGTCCCCCTGATCCCTTGGGCAGTAAGATATGGTACCTAGTCTTCTCAGAAAAAGGCGAAAACAGGCGATAACGTGTGCAAAGTGTAGGCGTAAAACAGCCCACGTCAGTTAGAAATTGCAAAGAATATACCACAAAGTCGCTACCCTGGTCACATTGTGAGGAAATAAAACCTAGTCAAGGAGAGATACAGCCCGTTACCATGGATGGCGGAAGTAAACCGGACATAAATACATGCCGAAGATTACAGATCTTTGAAGTGCATAGCTAGGTGTGATGCGCTCCCGCCAAAAGTGGAACGAAAACCAAGAAGATACGTCCGGTGACCCAAAAAAAAAAAAAAACTATTACATACTAAATGACTTAATGATAGATACAACATCAGAGAAAGTAGAGATTATTCTAACGAGCATCGTATACAACAAGCTTGTGGTTTTAGTTTTTAGAAAATACCTGAAATGGTTACGATCGTCGTTAGCATTTTATAGAAGAAGACGGCTTTGTTGCAACAGAATTTAAAAATAATATCGATGCCGGCAAGGACATATGGTTTACATTAGAATAGTAAGGAACCACGAAAAAAGTCATTTATAACAGCTATAGTCAGTCTAATTCTCTTAAACTATTTAAGGACAGATTATGTTGCCACCCAAGCTAAACCACTTTTTCATTTCGGTAAGTAATTTGTCATGGAAGTCACATTCAGGGCACTCTGAGACGCCCCCTAAAGCCAGACTTCTAATGAACTTAACAGTCTAAATTTACGACTGTCATCCCAAATATCTGTCTAGTAGACTGGCCGCCTCTAGACATCAAGCTTTATTTGGAACTATATTCATTCTCCTGCCTATAATTTCTTGAAACCGTAACTGTGGCACTTTCGCCGTATAGGGCTGAGTATGAACAAACGCCAAAATGATTGAACATGACCATAATCTCTCTCTCTCTCTCTCTCTCTCTCTCTCTCTCTCTCTCTCTCTCTCTCTCTTCTCTCTCTCTCTCTCTCTTTTTCTGGTTTTCTCTCTGTCGTTCTAATTTTATATTGCTGTCTCTATAACTTTCTTTCTTTCTTTCTTTCTTTCTTTCTTTCTTTCTTTCTTTCTTATTTTCCTTTTCCTCTCCTTCTCTATAATTATATCTCTCTCACTTTCTTTCATTGTCTCTCTCTCTTTCTCTCCCACTATCTCTTTCTCTATTTATTTCTCATTCTATCCTTCTCTGTTTATCTCTCTTTCTTTCTAACCCCCGCCCCCCTTTCCTCTCTCTCACACACGGATACACATGAATACCCATGCACATACTCACACACGTCATTTGACAGGCTAAACTAACTCTTGGGTGCCTCACTTGAGTTTGAATGGATGCAATTTAAGATGCAAGGCGGATGTGACGTCACTACAGGATCAAACCGCCCTAAAACCAAACTTCAGTATAAGAAATGAGACGGCTAATGGAGTGAACAATAACATTAACGAAGTTTTAATAATATAATAACATGGCATTGCGAGACATTAACTTTATAATAGCTTATTTAACGTTAGAAACTGTGGATTCCTGAATGTAATGAATTAAATTAGTAGTAGTAGTAGTAGTAGTAGTAGTAGTAGTAGTAGTAGTAGTAGTAGTAGTAGTAGTAGTAGTAGTAGTAGTAGTAGTAGTAGTAGTAGTAGTAATAGTAGCAGCAGTAGCAGCAGCAGTAGCAGCAGCATTAGTAGCAGTAGTAGTAGTAGTAATTGTAGTAGTAGTTGTTGTTGTTGTTGTTGTAGCAGCAGCAGCAGCAGCAGCAGTAACAGCAACAGTAGTAGTAGTAGTAGTAGTAGTAGTAGTAGTAGTAGTAGTAGTAGTAGTAGTAGTAGTAGTTTTACTACTAGTAGTAGTGTCTGTAGTGGCAGTAGTAGCGTTTGCAGTGGTAGACGTTGAGGAGGAGGACGAGGTAGAGGGAGAATGAAACCATAAACAAACCGGAGCTGTCCACGAATACATGCTAGTAACCCTATCTAGTTAAATCCCAAGTTAAAGTGAGTTGCGCATCGTCTACATGGAGTCGTGGTCAACGACAGCATGTTTGGGGTGTTTGTGATTTCTTGGCAAGTTTACGTTCAGTAGTTTGCCATTGCTTTCTGAACGACAAGCACTCATACCATTTTATTAAAAGCAACGCAAGGCGGTCTACTTCCAAATCGCCGGCATCTATACGAACTGTGTATGTAACCCCTTCGCCACGGAACAAGTTCTGTAAATGCAGAGAAAGTTAATCTCACCATAAGAATCCAGAAATTAAAGAGTGAACAAGTAACATACGAAACAACAGTGCGTGGTAAATTTGCAAAATTAGAAATTTTAATCAAGCAGAAATGTCAGCAATATGTGTCAGAGAAAATGGCAATATCCTTAGGTGGTATTTTGTTCTGTTTCCACTAGTACCCAAATATGTGTAGGAATCAGTTCAGTACCTCGCCTTCCTACGCGGAAGTCAAACTCACGTGATATGCAAATCCGATTTTTCAGCAAAAGAATGGGAAATTCGCGTGCATCAGCTAAAAGAATTTGATTTACTACAATAAAAAGAGTAATTTAACGCATCGAGAAAATATGATTCATTCGGAGGGGAAAATGAGAATTTAAGCCCGGAACAATGCTTTTAAACGCCATTCCATCACTCGGTAGCGGGATAGCACGAGCAAAACATGTTTCGTACAAACATAATGTTCGATTTGCTGCTGGGATTGACAGTGTATGTAGTGATTCGTGGACAGAGAGTGTATGTGTGGATGGAGTCATTGTCTCTAAAACGTGATTACTTGGGGAAAAGGGAGGTTCGAGGGGAGGGTGGGGGGTTGCCGCTATAGTACTGAGTAAATACAATACCTGTCACACGTTGAAACATGCAGCTTATGCAGACAGACAGACAGACAGGCAGGCAGGCAGGCAGTCAGACAGGCAGGCAGGCAGGCAGGCAGGCAGGCAGTATGGAGTATTTCCTTGATACGTGAAAATGTTGAATACCTTTTCCCTTTAGTTTCTTAATATCTGTAGCATAATGTAACATTATTAGAAATATTTTTTAATTGATAAAAATATACACACAGTAGTGTTCCATGTGCAATCCCCTTTAATGTGATATATTATACAACGTGTTTGCCACCATATTAATATCTTTCACGATTAACCTCTGCCGAACACGATCTCCTGATTACAAACACAATTTTCCGTCTTCCAATGAGAAATAGAACATCGTGGATGCATCCTCGCTCGAAACACTGGCATCTCATGGGCTATGTCATCGTCAGGAGGAGTGACAGGCATGGCGTTCGGGTGACAAAATCCATGTCTGGTGCCGAATGTTGGACAGACCATCTCCTCATTGTCTCAAAAATAAACATGCACATCAAACCACCACGGCGTCCATAAGGGGTAAAAGTATTTTTTAAAATGTCACACGCCTACACAAAGCCATCCAGGAAGTTTCCAGTGGTAAGGCACCTGGTCCTGACTCCATCCCAGCAGAGATATACAAGGCAGGCGGGCTGGTTCTAATAGAGCAGCTTCATCAAGTCTTTATGGGTGAACGAGACCACGTCACAAGATTTCAAAGACGCGTCTGTAGTCCACCTTTACAAACGTAAAGGAAACAGCCATTCCTGTGACAACCACCGAGGCATCTATTTGCTCTCAATTGCAGGGAAAATACTCGCCAGAATTCTTCTCAATCGCCTCACAGCCCATTTCGACCAAGGTCTTCTTCATGAGAGTCAATGTGGCTTCTGAAAAGAACGAGGAACTGTTGACATTTTCGTTGCAAGGCAGTTCGAAGAGAAATGTCAAGAACTAAACTCCAAAATGTTCTCCACGTTCATTGATCTTACCAAGGCTGTTGACATAGCCGGACTGTGGAAGATTATGGCGAAATATGAGTGTATACGAAAGTTTGTCCAAATTGTGCAGCTATTTCATGATGGTATGCTGGCAAGAGTACAGGGAAATGGAGAACTGACTGAACCTTTTCCTGCCACCAATGGAATGAAGCAAGGATGTGTCCTGGTACCAACACTGTTCAGCCTCATGTTTTCTGATATGATGACGAATGCCTTCGAAAATAATGACATTGGAATAGACATCAACAACCGCATTGATGAAAGTTGCTCAATCTCAGAAGGCTGAAAGCTAAGACCAAAACCAACAGCGACACCGCCAGAGAGCTCCTGTTTGCTGATGACTGCGCTCTATATATCAACTCAGAGGCAGACATGCAACACAATGTTTCAGCTTTCTCATATGCCTGTGCCAACTTTGGGCTCAATATCAACTTGGAGAAGATTGTAGTTATGCACCAGCCAGCTCCAAGGATTAATCACACCGTGACGAAATCATTGGGTGGCGGGGTAGGGGTATCCCCTAACAAAGGAGAGGTAAGGTGCCTCCTTCCCTCCGCTAGCCTACGGGACATCATTGGGCAAGGTGGAGAACCCGTTTAGCCTCCGATCAGGGATACGTGAAGCCATGGGTGCAGGTGTGGATGAAGTTGAAGAGCAGCCGACAGATAGTCGTTGGTTATGGTCTCCAACTCCATGACGGTAGGCAGAGGATATCCTTTTTTGGGGGAGACAATGGCTACTGTCATCGACCAGTGTGACCACTGCTAGGAAGGAAAGCACTGGCAATCTACCTTCTTTACAGATGCCAAGAATATCATGTATTGCAATCTCATCGATAATCAGTGTGAAGCGTGGACAATGAGCAAACAGGCTGAAAAACGTCTGATGGCTGTGGAAATGTGGTTTCTGAGGAAAATGCAAAGAATACCATGGACATACAGAAAAACCAATGACCAAGTCCTACAAGAAACAAATGAAGATCCTAAATTAATTTGAGAAATTAGACGTAGACAGTCAACATTTTTTCGTCATGTTATGAGAAGAAATAAATTGGAGAACTTGGTGACAACTAGCAAGATTGAGGGGAAAGGTGCAAGAGGAAGACAGAGAAGTAAATACGTGGATGGCTTGACATTGTGGCATAGTTAAGACAGGAACACTGAGCTGATCCACAACTCAGTTGATCGAGTGAGAAGGCTAGACATGACCACCTACGCTTACCGGCAAGGCGCATGATGATGATGACGAAATCAAACTGAATAGTCATAGACTAAGTGTTGTGGACAAAGTCACATATCTTGGCAACACTGTGTCCCAATTTGCTACAATTGATGATGAAGTGAATGCAAGAATCTCCAAAGCCAGCGCAGCCTTTGGCAGACTGTACAAGAATCTGTGGGACAGAAATGGAATAAGCCTGCAAACAAAGCTAAAAGTCTACAAATCAATTGCATTATCCACACTGCCATATGCTCGTGAAACCTGAACTGTTTACCAGCCACACAATAGGAAATTAAACCACTTTCACGCAGTCTGCCTTACGAATCTATTGAAGATTAAATGGCAAGGTAAGATTCTAGACACCGAAGTCCTAGAAAGAGCGTCCATGCCCAGTATCCACACTTTACTAATGAAGAATCAGATTCGCTGGGCTGGTCACTTAACTCGCATGCCAGATCACAGGCTCCGTAAACGAATTTTTTACGGCGAGCTGCGTTGTGGCAAACTCTCCCAAGGCGGCCAGAGGAAATGCTTTAAAGACACTCTGAAGATCTCACTAAAAGTTTTTGGAATTCATCACGACAATTGGGAGACTGCTGCCAAAGACCGAAATTCGTGGCGTACATCATTACGCAAGGGTTTAGTCACTTGTGAAGCAAAAGAGGACTGCAAGAGCTGACCAAAAAAAAAAAGAAACAACAACAACAAAGGCTGGACATAATAACCACTGCAGGAGATCCTCCTCCTGGAACGTCAAGCATTCTCTGCCCACATTTTCAAAGAACATTTTGAGCCAAAATAGGCCTTACCAACAATCTTAGAACTCACGGCTCCATACTTTCAACCCCACTGGATGAAATTAACGGTCATCATCATTCTTGAAGGACAAACAACTTTCAAATCATTGCTGTGAGATACCTATACGTCCAATTTTCTGCCGTCCATTTTTGTCCAGTCCAAACATAGCTTTTGAATGGCACTGAATCAGTTTTGTTCTCAATCATGACCTACACGCATCCTGAAATGCCTTCCATCAAATGTGAAGGTCCAGTAGTTGTATTGCACAGTACGCATGTTTCTGGGATTGAGATGTGAAAGTATAACTCTGCCATTGGTCCCCTATAAGACAGGTATTTTGTTACTGAGCTGGCGGAACAGTATGCAGACCAATCTCACTCCAATAAAGCAACACTTTTAAGTGTTCATGTCTTCCTAACGCCAGTACATCCGACTTAAAACTCGCAGCCTTCCTGAGAAATCACAAATAGCAACAGCAATAAATACAGCAGCAGCAACAACAACATCAACAACAACAATATCAACAAAAAGCAACAATATGAAGAGCAACAACAACAACAATAATAATAGTTACTGCAGCAGCAACAACAACAACAAGCAACAATAACAACAATTATAATTATTACAGAGTGCAGCAGCAACAACAACAACAACAGGCAAAAATAACAAAAACCTACAAAAACAAAAGGACCAACAACAACAACAAGTTACTTGCATATCTTTTACAGGTCGAAAAGTCAACCCCAGCATTTTGTGGCTGTTTGTGATTTCTTGGCAAGTTTACGTTCAGTAGCTTTCAACAACAACAACAACAAAAGCAGCAACAAACTACCAACCACAATAACCGGAGATTATGACGTGAACTATTGGATGAGACACGTTGAGGTGTGCCGGGTGATATTGATTAGACAGCAGAAAAGTGCCGCATACTGTAGAATGTATTATAACCTGTCACCACAATTGTGTGTAGTTTGCCCCTTGCTGCATGCTGTTACTGCTATTATTTTCCAAGCAGTAAATATATATTATTTGTGTCGTTGAAAGGTCAGCTAAAGCGAACATACGTGAGGCAATATCAGTATTCAACTAAACTAGCCGTTTTCTAGAAAATATTACTGAAGCGTAAATTGATTGAGGTGACCTGTGGTAAATTGATTTTAAATGATACATGAATCACTAGCGAGAGAATAGAGTACATGTTATGGGAAGCAGAAGATACACACAAAACGAGAAGTAGATTGTGAGCTTTACTAAAACACGGCTACAAGAGACAAATTGGACGTTGCGGCCAAAGCCTTCGCCAGTACAGGACAAACAAACACAGACCGACACAAAACTACATGAAACACACTACATGACACTATTAAACGAATTAAAGGTACTTATCTGGATATCTATCCTTGCTAGGAGAGACACACGTTGGACTGTCAGTGTATTGTATGGACCGAATGTATGATAAACGGGTCAAAGGTCAAGCGGGAGGGGAGTGGGGGTGGAGAAGCGCCTATGTGACCGGAAAAGTAAAAATTGGGACCGCAAAGATGTCGCGGATGCAGTTCACAATTGCCAATTCTCGTTAAGCGCTCGAAACAAGGCTGCGGAACATTACATTGTGTCGGTCGTTGAGAAACCGATAGCAAAACACCGAACGCAAAACTGCCAAGAAAGTTGACTGCGGCGTCATGCAAAGGACCTGCAAATACCTTGATAGAGGACTTTAAACTAACGAATGAACGAACAAATTTTATTTTAAAAGGGTAACAAATTGGGCACGCAGGCCCGTCTTACATTCGGCACTTTCAATCACTCATCTTTCATTCATCAAATGTGCATGTTACATTAACATACGGGAAAAAACATTGTCAAATGGATTTTGTAAGCATAAACAATGCATATTACGCATGATACATTCACATGAGAAAAAAAAACAAACATTATCAAATGAAAGTTGTAAACATAAACAGTGCATATTGCAATGTTGTGAGACACATCTCCCATCCACTCTCATATCCCGCAGCCACCAACACATCCCCCACCCACCAAATCTCCCCCACACACCCACACATACCTCCACGCACTCACACAGAACCAGGCAAACATACATGCTGCCACCCACCCACTGATCCCCCACGCACACACATTTCCCCACCCACACACACATCCTCACACACCAAGAAGAAGAAGAAGAAGAAGAAGAAGAAGAAGAAGAAGAAGAAGAAGAAGAAGAAGAAGAAGAAGAAGGAGGAGGAGGAGGAGGAGAAGAAGAAGAAGAAGACTGAAGAAGCAGAAGAAGAAGAAGAAGAAGAAGAAGAAGAAGAAGAAGAAGAAGAAGAAGAAGAAGAAGAAGAAGAAGAAGAAGAAGAAGAAGAAGAAGAAGAAACAACACACACACATACCCCCGCCAACCCACACATCCCGCATCTATCCACACACATATCCCGCACTCTCACAATTTTCCCCACCCACCAACACACACATCAGCCAGCCTACACCCACTCACCCACCCAATATTCGCCACCTCTCAACTACACATCCCCACCTATACACACATCCCCACCCATAAACACATCTCCCCATCTGCCCACACATATCCCCCACCCATAACCCAAAAACACACACCTCCCACCCACACACACCCCGCCACCCACATATACCCCACCCACACACATTCGCCGCTCACACACATCTTCTCACAACTACACACCTCCCCCACCCATACACTCATCTCTCACACACATCCACCCACTCACGTACTCATCCATCAACCACTCACACCCACACATCACCCACGCGCCCATCAACACATGCATCTCTCATCTACCCTCCCACCCACACACACCCCAACCACCCAGCCAAACACACATCCCCCATCCTCGCATACATCATTCAATCACCTGCACATCCCACACCTCCCCCACCTCTCACACATCTCCACTCCCACACAAAACTCCACCCATAAACACATTCCCCCCCCCACACACACACATCCTCCACATACATTCCCCATACACATCCCCGCCCACACATCTCCCCACCCACTCACACATCCTCCACCTACAAACATCCTCAGTACCCACACATACATCCTCCACCCACTCACATTTACACCATCCACACTCACATACTCCCACCCACACAGACATATCCCATTCACAGACACCCCCCCCCCCACACTCATCCCCCACAGCCATTACACACCCATCCCCCAACCCACACAATCTCCTACACACCCATTTACCCACCCAAACACACACTCCTTACCAACACCCCCTCCCAACCCACCAACACTCACATACTTCCACCTATCCTCTCAAATATCCCCCCCCCCACACACACACACACACACACATATCCCTCACACACACATACATCCACCACCGACTACACATCCCTTCACACATCCACACATCACCCATTAACCCATACACATCCCCCACACACAATCCCTCCACACATACATTCCCCACACCCCCCCCCCCCCCACACACACACACACATATCCCTCACATACACACCCATACACACATCCTCACATCTAGACACATATATGATGCCTCACATGGTCACTGAAACTAATAAGAACAAACTCCCACACTTTACACACAATTGAGACATTGACGATTGTCGTGAGAATTCTCGCAATTGCAAAAAGTGGAGAAAAAATTGTACATATACATTATGTAGCGTAAAAATTAGTGATGCAATACAACTCTCTCTTTTTTCTCTTTTCCCCTCTCTCTCTTGCTCTCTCTCTCTCTCTCTCTCTCTCTCTCTCTCTCTCTCTCTCTCCTACTCACTAACTCTCTCACTCACATCACAGTAATGTTATGTTATACATGATAAAATCAAGTGGCATACAAAATGATACCTCGTAATATGAAAGATGAGAATACATAAAAAATATGGAATAGCATGTTACATGACATGCGTGGGCTCAACTCTTAGGGGGTGGGAGGGGTGGGGTTTGGAAGTTAAATGAAACTGTGTTGGACACTGAGGCCGTGAGGGGAGAGTGTGCCCAACTGGAAGATGAGACGGTGTTCCAATGTCTTCCGATCCCGTTCGTGGGATGCGCATGATTTGATTGCCGTGACCTGTATGTCGGCCACGCCACGGTGGTCAGGAATTTCAAGTGTGTTGAAATGTGAACCAACAAAATCTTTGACGGAACACAGACAAACATTGTACTTTAGTCACGTAATGAAAACAGACGCATGGGAAAACACAGAGCCGACTGGACAGAAGAGAGGGTAGAAGAAACACAGACAGACAGAGAGAAATTATGCTGAATGGCCTGAGACGATGGCATATAGGAATACCATCAACAGAATTATTCTAGATTACCAATACCGAAATAAGTTGAAATGCCAGAACTCCTACGCCATTTGACATGATTCATGACGATGATGATGTTATAAAGCCGTGGTTCTCATCCTTTGATGACCTATGCACCCCTTCACCATATGTTCAGAACGTCATTCCCCTTTCGTAATTCCTCCCTATAAATTCTCCTCCTCCCCCACCTTTTTGCGCCTACACAGTATACGTAAATAATGGAAGCTAAATTTAATAACACAAACTATAACAAATCTAGACCGCTACATAAAACGTGATTTGCGGGTCTACTTACATTATAAAACGAATTTCAGAAGGACGAGAAGTATAAAACCGTAAAGTATGGAAGGAAAAACAATATCAAGTAATCGGTTCTTGTATTAACGCGATCCAGAAATAATCTTAATCCCCCCTTTCCCCCCCCCTCCCCCGGGAAAGCCTAAAATTCCCTCCTGGGAGGGGGGGTGGGGAATTCCCCACCATTTGAGAACCACTATTAGAAAGCATTCAGTCTACTCTTCTTCTATGAACAACAATCAATACCTATTTTTTTAGCGTACATAATGGAATGAAGACGTGCACTAAACATAAATCTCACCTAGGATATTTATATTTTTGAGCAGTACGAAAGGATGTTTAAAAAATGTTTCTCGGCAACCACACACTTCACTGCCGCGACAACAACTAGTGCCATCAATGTCTGTGCATTAGGTGAAGCAATTACCCAACAGAAGGACAGCGCGGCTAAGTATTTGTGGCATAAATTCGATACTGTATAAAAGAAAGTCCATTTGAGTTTCTCCAGACTGTCATTATCCTAGTTGTTCTCAAACAAGGCACAGCAGATCTGTCTGTGGGGTGCGTCGGCCCCAGGGATCGTGTTAACACGAAGCAATGAAGTCTGTAAAGTGAAGGAACCATTTTCAGGTCTTTGGGTCTTAATGAGTATATGGTGCTACACCCATATTGTTGACTAGTCGGCACTCGATGGGAAATATGGTCAATATAAATCAGACCGCCTTTATTTGATTGGCAATTTCCTGGTACCCATTTTAGGCTGCGTCGACCCGGGATCCCAGATAAATTAACAAAAAACCTGCCTCAAAATGGATTTGAATACACAACCACCGAACCATTAAGAAAGAGTGTTAACCACGGTTTTAAATGAAGCAAAATTTAACACATAATACATTCCAGAAAAAAAAATGAAATAGCTTTTTTACAGTTAATTTAGAAGAAGACATAAAAACATAGAAATGTGAACGTGGAAAGCTTGCACAACTGGGCAATAAATACTAATGTAAGCAACCCCAATTTCATCAAAGTGTAGAACGACACTGAAGATTTAAGGGGTATATCATGCTCGCCGAAGTCAGGCACCTGAAGAAGAAATAGAAGAAGAAGAAGAAGAAGAAGAAGAAGAAGAAGAAGAAGAAGAAGAAGAAGAAGAAGAAGAAGAAGAAGAAGAAGAAGAAGAAGAAGAAGAAGAAGAAGAAGAAGAAGAAGAAGAAGAAGAAGAAGAAGAAGAAGCAGAAGCAGAAGAAGAAGAAGCAGAAGAAGAAGAAGAAGAAGAAGAAGAAGAAGAAGAAGAAGAAGAAGAAGAAGAAGAAGAAGAAGAAGAAGAAGAAGAAGAAGAAGAAGAAGAAGAAGAAGAAGAAGCAGAAGCAGCAGAAGAAGAAGAAGAAGAAGAAGAAGAAGAAGAAGAAGAAGAAGAAGAAGAAGAAGAAGAAGAAGAAGAAGAAGAAGAAGAAGAAGAAGAAGAAGAAGAAGAAGAAGAAGCAAGAAGAAGAAGAAGAAGAAGAAGCAGAAGAAGCAGAAGAAGAAGAAGCACAAGAAGAAGAAGAAGACAATGAGGAGGAGGTTCAAGGAAAAGGAGAAGAGTAGAAAGAAGAAGAAGAAAAAGAAGAAGATGATGTTAGAAAACAGTATTGAATAAATAATAGAGAGGTCACTAGAGAGGTTACAGAGTAATGTTTTACAAAAAATACATTAAAAAGTCACAAATGAGTGTTTTTCACACTATACACGAGACGTTACAAAGTAACTAAAGTAAAGGACCCTTTCTTACGTCATCGATGTATTGGACTTGTGGTCCTGTCTCATAATTGTATAGACCAATGAACACTCGATGGGTGATGTTGTCAGTATCATGCTGGCCGTCTTTACTTTCCTAGACATGTCCCGGTACTCATTTAGACTGGGTCGACATGGAGGACCAGATCACATTTCAAGAAGAAATGAATGGTGGAATCCCCACGCGCCCACCCACCCACGCACCCACCCACGCACCCACCCGCCCACCTACCCACCCACCCACACACACACACACACACATTGCTTTTGTAAATGAAGGTCACAGTGACAAGTGTGGAAGTGTAAGTTGCGTCGATGCAGACACATACCCATGACTATTTAGCCTCTAACAAGCGGTTTGTCACAACGCTACTCACGGGCCGTCTGGAGAGTGTCTTGTCATAACTCTACTCATGGGCCGCTTGGCGAGCGTCTTGTCACAACTTGTCACAACGCTACTATCGGGCAGCCTAGCGAGCGTCTTGTCACAACTTGTCACACCGCTATTATCTGGCGGCCTGGCGAGCGTCTTGTCACAACTTGTCACAACGCTACTATCTGGCGGCCTGTCGAGCGTCTTGTCACAGCTTGTCACAACGCTACTATCGGGCAGCCTAGCGAGCGTCTTGTCACAACTTGTCACAACGCTACTATCTGGCGGCCTGGCGAGCGTCTTGTCACAACTTGTCACAACGCTACTATCTGGCGGCCTGGCGAGCGTCTTGTCACAACTTGTCACAACGCTACTATCTGGCGGCCTGGCGAGCGTCTTGTCACAACTTGTCACAACGCTACTATCGCGTCTAGCGAGCGTCTGGTCACAACGCTACCACTCATCCCACGTCACAAAGTGGTGATATTAAATAATACGAAATACATTACAGAGCAATGTTTTCTCAAAAACAAATTACAAAATGCAGGACACGATAGTATTTTACAATAAGTACATAATTTGCAAAGCAATGTTTTATAAACACTTTCAACAAAAATAAATAAATAAATAAAATAAAATAAAATAAAATAAAATAGCTATTTGAATACCCTTTACAGGACGTTACACCATACCCCAGCATTTATTGACTTTTGGTGATTTATTAGACCATGTTAGTTCAACAGTTGCCATTGCTTTCTGAACGGCCGACGCAAAGCGGTCTGCTTCTAAATCACCGGCGAGCGATTTCGAACCCTTGACTTGGTCCGTATGGGAATTCTGACACTGCGCGTCTAACTATCCCCTAGACAACAGCCCTGGTTATTTCTCTCTCTCTCTCCACACACACACACACACACACACACACACACAGACACACACACACAGACACACAGACACACAGACACACAGACACACAGACACACACACACACACACACACACAGACACACACACACACAGACACACAGACACACAGACACACAGACACACAGACACACAGACACACACAGACACACAGACACACAGACAGACACACACAGACAGACACACACAGACAGACAGACACACACACACATACACACACAGAGAGACACACACACACAGACACACAGACACACAGACACACAGACACACAGACACACAGACACACACACACACACAGACACACAGACACACAGACACACAGACACACAGACACACAGACACACAGACACACAGACACACAGACACACAGACACACACAGACACACATACACACAGACACACAGACACACAGACACACAGACAGACACACACACAGACAGACACACACACACACACACACACACACAAATACAAAACACACTGCAGAACAGTTGTCTGTCAATAATGCAGAAGTGGTTACAAAGTAGTGTTTCATGAATAACAGATAACGTCACAAAATAGTAGTAACAGCAAAGTAAGTAAATGACCATTCCCCACAAATTCGTGCATTTTGTGCATATGGTGCCGGAGACATATTTGTACAGTTCAATAGACACCGCAAGGGTGTTGTAGTCAATATCACGTCTGCCGCCTTTATTTCCAGATCCATTTCCTGGTACCAATTTAGGCTGAATCGACCTGGCAGCCAGGTCAGTTCTTTTAAAAAAATCCCCTTCGATGAGAATTAAACCCATGACTACCAGGCCGGCAGGAGAGCCGGGCTTCTAGCCACCATGCTACAGCGGCTGCCTCTCAAAGTAGCAGTTCATACATAATACAAAAGACACCACAATATAGTAGTTCTTCGATAAAAAGAAAGCACATCGCAAATAATTCACGTGACCTTTCCATGTAGTGATTAAACAAAAGGTTATAATGTAATGTTTCAAAAATTACAAAACTACACAAACTGGGTTATCACAAATAATAGTGCAAAGACCAAAGACAAGAATCCAATGAAGGAAGCCTGAATTTTTGACGCCCATTATCGATACAAGGTCAAGTTGGCTTCATAAAATAAATACCACGTTGTGCCATCAATGACATGTTCTGTGATGGAAAGAGGAAGCGGCAGGGAGCTAGTTAAATTAATAAAAAGACTACTTGCCACGCCTTGAGGTGCTAGTTCCATATCGACACTCTATGAGTGATGTTGTTAACACCTCGCCCGTCCCCTCTTCTTCCTATGACTTGGGTAGTGTCATTATCCCTGACAAGGCGACTGTGTTATGGTGCTCTCTGGACAATAGGGTTGTTAAGGCTGACGTCACAAGTTTTACAATAAATGTTAACAGAGATTGTAAATTGAGGTATCTGGGAAACACTTTCGAACTTAGCCTGTCATTCAGGGATCATGTGGAATCAACCGTTATGATATATAAGAAGGGACTCGGTGTGCTGAAGATCCTGACAGCAATGGACATGGAGCAAAGAATGTTGTTCATACTCTGTCAACAACAAATTCACTCACTACGGATTGTGAGCGCTGACAAGTGTCAAATACTCAGTTGGTGAAACTAGAAAGCATACAGAATGAAACCATGCAAGTGATATTGAAATTAAGAAGGGACACGCTGGTAGTGTGCATGCGATATATCCTAGCCATATCCACGATTGCATAAGGTTATCCAAGGTGTTAGTTGCATATCTCCTACAAGATGTCGCAGTCAACATCGGCATGTTTTGCTGTTCTGATCTTTTGGCACGCTGACGTTTAGTAGTTTGCCTTTGCTTTCTGAGCGACCGGCACCCATATGATTTGGTAAGAAACCAACGCAATGCAGCCTGCTGCCAAATCACGCTCAGCTGTGTTTCGAACGCGTTTATGCGGGATCACGAACTGCAAACGTAACCCCATCTCCAAGGTTTTGCTGCCTAAATCATATCTCAGAGTGGCTGCAGACACGGAACACTCCCTGCATGAAGCCCTCGATACAGTTAAAGGCTACAGGCTAATGAGAGGAAAATCATGGATGGCTCAGGCAGAGAACACAGTCAGAGAAGTGTGCAAGCTTCAGAAAATTGGTAAATGAGAGGAGTAAGTTAGAATGCGAGTGGAAAAGTCAGACCTGTGCGGGGTCATGCCGGTCTTTGTGGCTAAGGGCTTGAGAACGCGGTTTGTGAGCCCGTATACCCGGGTTCGAAACACAGCAGTGCTGGTGTTTTCGAAAAAGGTATAGGAGCCGGTCGTTCAGAAAGCAATGGCAAACTATTGAACGTAAAATTTGCCCAGGAATCAAGAACAGCGAAAATGCTGGGGTTTACTGCTGCGTCCTGTGAAGGACATGCAACTTAATTTTTTAAACTGTGTTAGTATTGAGTTAACGAGCGCTTTGTGCAACACGTGTTTTACTTATGCATTGAACATTATTTAGTTGTGAAATGAAACAAACATTTGAGTAATAATATTTCTGTCACGGCATATATTTGCTTTGGTTTCATTCAGTGTATCTGTAATGAATGTATTCCAGCATTCCTTATTTGTCTTCCTTATTTTCATTTTATTTCTTTTCTAATTTTCCAGATCCGAAAACAGAATAATAGGCTTCCGGTCCTGCATTGACATTTTTGCCAATCTGGCGCTGTTAGGTTTGTCTTCAGAACATTTTCACCAGCTTGCCCGTCTTGAATTTACTTTGGCTTGATCATTTGATTGATCACAGACATGTGGCAGCGGAACCGTTAAGTAAATATTGTCGCATGCACTCCACGGAGCGTAGAATAAAACGCGTGATTGCGCGCGCCAGGATCGTCCATTGTGCGTTATGAATATGCAGAACCGGCACAGAAACCGCTCCATTACATGCCTTGCTGTTGATACAGTAGACGGTCTGCGCGTAACATCTTGAGCTTGAAGCATTGGTTTGATTAGATACAATCGATTCAAGGATAATCGTCATGGCAATGTGAAAATACCGGTTATTTTTCAGTATTCCTCATTCAGATCGCAGTATTAGAGTATGAACTCAGCACACGAACTCTGAAATACCGGATCGACAAGGATTACTGTGTGTATTTCATAACTGACACACACAAAAATAAGCATTTTGCTTTGCTTGGGTTTTATTATTGTCCCATTTCCCAGAGCATCCGCCAATACAGCCTACCCTTGACGATCGTCAATAGTTGTGAAAGGTTGTTATCGTGCGCGACGGACCTCAAACTGTGGTTCTGCTATTGCTTCATAATTTTCATGAAGATTAAAACATCAAAGAATGCTAAACTGGGTTTCTGTTTACAACAGTGATCGAATGCATTGTAATTATCTCCGACGGTTAAGCACATCTAACCTACAATCTGTATCCACTAAATAATATTGTATTATCACAGACTGAAGCACGAAGAATGAGAATAATGAGAATATAGTACGGAACAATACAAGAGACGATTTATATATTCAGAGATACTTGTCATTACAGTTGTTCTGTTGCTTGGTGTTTACATTGGTATCTGCATTTACCCATTTGTTCTCTATAAATGCCAATCAATAGCTGTGACTTTAATGTCAATAGTGGCGCCAGGTTGTCGCCATGTCGTCTAAGTGGCGGCGTCTGCATGTAGCTGGAGAACACCAGACATGAACCAAGCGGTCTACGGTACAAACTAAGGAACCAGCGCTAAGGAACCTGACTCCCAGGCAGTGGATAAGACGCTTGGTCTTCTGGGATATTGATTAAAAAACTAGAAGAATTCTTGTGCACTCTGCGGATGTTAAAGATTCATTGATAATTGGAATTAGGAAAGAGTAGCGGCTGGCCGAGTGGCTAGAACGCCGGATTCTCCTTCGGGAGACCCGAGTTCGAATCCTCGGTAAGGTGTGGGATTATTTTTTTCTGTCGGGGGCAAAAAGAATATCCTAACTGGCACAGTTCGCGGCTCAAAGACCCCCCCCCCCCCCCCCCCCCCCGCCATACACCGCAAGGTACTATACTGGCAGTAAATGACAGTGACAGGAATTAGGAAAGAATATTTGTAATATATAATAAAAGAAAAATCACCACAACAGAAATAAGGTTCCTGAGTAAAATACTCAACGTATCAAGAAGAGATAAGATCAGAAATGAAGAAATCAGGACTAAAGTGGGATTAAAGCAGCACTAGATTTTATCAGAAAGCAGCAAGTCAAATGGTTTGGCCATGCAAGTAGGTTACCTGTCAACAGCATACCACAACATGTACAGACCAAATGGAAACAGAGGAAGAGGCCGACCACGTAAACGTTGGATGGAGGGAATAGCAGAGTCCATGGGAATATCGATATATGAAGCCCATAATCGGGCACTTTCACGAAGTTTATACTTCACCTCGACACCGCACGGTACAAGAGGAACATGATGAGATGAGATGAGATTTGTAATATAATTATGGCATGCATTGATTTGAATCCTCCTGGATGCCACAGCTGGCGTGAAGTGTGTTGGCATACTCCTCGTGCGATTTAGGGGAGGAGAATAGAGCACTAATTGGGGTATCCGCGTGCAACTGGAGTTAGAATTAGACTGCATGAAAGCGTAAATTGTGGTCATCTTCAAGAAGAAAAAAAAAACAGAAATAACAGAACGTACCGTACAAGTTAACTGGAAAATTCTTCAACGAGTGATTTGGTACAACTGTCTTAGGGCAGAGATTACATCGGGTGGAATATGTCTTGCAGTCTTAGACAAGGAATTGTCATTGGAAAAGAACACTTGTTCAAATGAAAACGTACTTACAATTATTAAACAAGTGTCAATTGCACTGAGACAACGAGTGTTAAATTACTATGTAAAAATTATACTCTTGTAAGCATGTCAAGGCGAGAAACATCTATGGCAGTAAAATTTTGGTTTTTAAAGAAAACTCAAAGAATACGTTAGTTCAATAAAAACATAAACATTCATTTTTATCTTTTATGGGGGGTATATGGTGCTAGCCCCTTATTGTATAGACATATGGGCATCGATGGTGATGTGGTCTGTATCACGCCGGCTGCCTTTAATTTCCGGAACATTTCCTTGTTCAATCTTAGACGGGGTCGATCTGATATTAAAGCGTGGATGATGATTCAAACACACGAACACAAGAAGCAGGTGAACACTGTAAATGTGTAGGATAAATTAGGTATAGCAGTCTAGATTTGATCCACATGTTATGATGACAAAAAAACTTTAAAACCCAGTGACAACCAAAAATCTTAACAGAACAGAGTAACAAAAGACAAGAGATAAATACCTGGTTTAGTTATGTGACATTATTGAGACAAGAACACAGATCTGATGCAAGACTTGTGATCGCGTGAGATGGGTTAGCATGACCGCACAGGTTTGTTGACAAGGCACATAGTGATGATAATGATGGTGATCATTCAACCCAAGGAAACAAGCCCACTTCCACTTCAACACATAGGAGAAGTTCTGATGGCTGCTACGGCATGATGGAATCGACATCACAGTATCAAAGACGTTTCCGTACGGGCTCAGTGTCCGTCTTCAACAACCAGCGTATAGTCTCAGTACTGATGGTACCAGTTGCAGTCAATTGTGTCTGTCTGGCCATCCTCTGAGTGCTGAGTGTCGGCCAAATCCTCTGGTAACTGTTTGCCGCATGATTCTTTCCAGGCCAAGATGATGCACCTGTTCTTTCAAACCATTTACATTACCCGACGGGCCTTGACCACATCTGCCTTATCGTTCACCAATACCCAACCCAGCCGTGCAGACCCAGCCATAGGGTTCAACTGCTTGTTTCCCAACACACCAGCACGTTCTGAGGCGAAGATCCAACGGATGTTCCCTGTTTTTGAATTTTGAATTGATGCATGCCTGTCTTCATTCTTCTCAGCATGCTCACTGTTCTCAGCATGCTCACTGTTCTCAGCATGCTCTGTGAATCTGTTATAATCACGGCCTCTGTGTGTCGTTTGCCCTCCGGCCAGGGAAACGTCGCAATGACTGCCTCCAACTCCATTCTCAGATTGTCGTGATATCATAAGCTAGGTTCTCCTAAACTATGAACTCCCAAGCCCCTCTTTTGCCTCTTAGCACAGTGCCATTCGTGAAGATGATTACATCGCCAGGGCACAAATTGTCTAGAATGAGTTGTTGCACCTCACATACTGCGCATTCTGCTGGCCAATCCCCGCACTCCCGCTCTAATGTAATTGCAGAAACCGGAGACTGGAAGTTATATCCAACCGAACTCAGGAGATCATCACCAGGTGACATTGCCGCAAATGAAAGTTGGTTGTATCTTGAACATTCCAGGTTATGCATCTTCTTGGTCCATTCACACAATTCTTCTGTCCCATCTCTTTTTGTTGTCCATCCACTAGCAACGTTGTCTTCACCTTGAACGCTTATCTTTAATCTCACACGCAGAACTACTTCTAACAATGAGCTGTGTTTCTTTATATGGCTGAACTGTCTCCATTGTCTGATCTTGATCTCACCCAGTGAGTGAGTGTGGGTGGAGGGATGAATTGGGGATGTGTTGTGAATGGGGGTGAGGGATGTGTGGGTATGGGTGGGTGATGTGTGAGTAGGTGAGGGATGTGTGTGTGGGCTGGTGCGGGATGTGTGTATGGGAGAAGGGATGTGTCACATAACATGAGAATATGCAGTATGCTTACAACATTCATTTGACAATGTTTTTTCCCCCTATGTGAATGCATCATGCACTATTGATGAACGAAAGATGAGTGATTGGAAGGGCCGAATGTAAGACGGGCCTACGAGCCCAATTTGTTATCCTTTGTTTTCTTCAGCCCTAATTTTTGTAACACTTCTTTACAAAGAGATGTGTTGAAATATTTCTTTTGTTTTAATTCTTTGGGGGGGGGGGGGAACACACACAATGGGTACCAGTAAATGTCCATGGAAATAAAGGCGATCCACGTGATGTTGATAACATCACACATCGAGTTACTGCCACGTAGCGGTTGAGGCAAGAGTCAATGATTTAGATAGGATAAGAAAATAGTGGCAGAAAAATAAAGTAAGTCACCGTAAAGCGCAAGAATACAAGAGTTACTATATGACGTCACGGGGACTACATTACGTTACCATAGTCAGAGAAAGTTTGACAACATTCAGCAAGACGGTTTTGAGAACATGAGAAGCACGTCCAGAATGACAACAGCGGGATTTCAACATCAGTAGTTAATTGAAAGACTAGGAATATGGCAAGGGACGATACAACAAAAGGAGGAAAACAAGGGCACGATTGATAGTAGAGAAGACGAATGGCAGAAGGACGTCGCAATCTGCCGAAATAAGAGAATGGAATGGCGTCATAACTGGTCGGTTCAATGTCAGTTCAAAGTCATGAAATCAGCTGCACGCAGGATCGTGTAAGTTACATTGCTTAGCAAACAAGGAACCTTAGATAGTGATGGAGCGATGAATAAGGTAATGTTGATGCGCCATTAATCTACATATAAAATGAGATCGAGCTTAGCCACTAAAGAAATTACATATAACGTATTAATTGTCACTATATTTTGACTGCCTTCCCTGCGATTTCGGAACTGTCAATTATTGTTATTAATATTAGTATTAGTATGTGCGGCCGATCCACTTGAATAAAGTAAGAGTTTGACGTGAAACATTATCGTCGCAGCAATCATTTGTATTGGAGTTTTAAGGTGGTTCTCGTTTGGATCTGCTAGTTTGGTGTCAAGGGACAACGAGCGTCTATTCACATATAATGTACAGGACCATTCTCAGCAGTGCCGACTGGTCTATACAAATACATAGCCAGAACTATTTACTCATGGGAGTCGCTGTATCGCAGTGGTTAGCACGCTTGCTTACTTTGGCGGTACTCATGTGTTCGAATCCATATTTTATTGTAAACACTGACTTGGACCACCACTAGCATCCAGCCTATAATAGTACCTTTGCAGGACATTGCCATCAGCCTTAGCCTCTATTAGCTGCTTGTGGTTTACTAGGCAATTTTACGTTCAGTAGTTTGCTATTGCCGGTCTCCCTGATGAAGGAGTTAAGGATGTTGTTTGTAAACCTGTATACCCACGTACAAAACACGGCTGTGCGAGATTTGGCAGCAGATAGAGTCCTCTGGTTACTTACGGAGGTATGTGAGCCGGTAGTTCAGAAAGCAATGGTAAAGCTAATGAGCGTTAACACTTGCCAAGACATCTACAGCAGCTGAAAAATGCTGGTGTTGACTGCAATGTCCTGTAAAAAGGATATGCGAAAAGAAAGTTTGCTATTACCAGCTCCGTGGCGAAGGCGTTACGGATGCAGTTGCGCGTGATTTAGCAGCAGACCGCGTTGCGTTGGTTTTTAACGAAATAGTATGGGTACCGGGCGTTTAGAAAGCAATGGCAAACTACTTAACGTAAATTTGCCAAGAGATCACAACAGCAAAAAATGCTGGTGTTGACTGCAACGTCATGTATAGGATATGCAACTAACTTAACTTAGTTTGTCAGTAATTATGTCTGTATTCTTTTATAATAGTTTTACTGCATTAAATTAATTCATACATTTTCTTATCAACAGATTCAATCAGAGGAAGTCATTTTATGTTGTGAAGAAGTTAATTTAGTTTTTTCACCCTTTTCAGTGCAGTCTACCATGATGACCCACATTCTGTCGTTGTATAATTTATAGAAACTCTACTGATGTTTCAACACTGGTATTAATCGTTGTTTGGGGAGGACAGCGTTGAAAAGACTTCTCTGTCATATCATTTGTTAATATTAGAAACAACTTCCGGTGCACTGAGATAACCGGCAATAAGCTGGACTTAAACCTTGGCTTCTCGTTCAGGTGAGAATACAACTGCCTAGAAAATACACATGGGGGATGATTGCAACGTCCTGCAAAAGGACAAGCAGTCATTTTTTTTTTAAAGTAAAAAGAATGGCACAGTGAAAGACTACTACTCCCTGGTCTAGGGGTTACACGACTTTCTTCGTGATCCCGTATACTCTCGTGAGTAACGTGACGTGCGCGAGAACTGGTAGCGGTTCTCTCCGCGTCGGTAACTTACGGGGTATGTGAGCCTGTCGCTCAGAAAGCAATGGCAAACTACTGAGCGTAATCTTGCCAAGAAATCAACAATCAGTTGAAAGGTGCTGATGTTGACAGCGATGTCCTGTAAAGGATATGCGAAAAAAAAAAGAAAAAAGAAAAAGAAAGACTACTCGCACAAGAAAATAAATTCACAAAGTCTCGTTTGAAAATGATTATTAAAGAAGAGAAAACAAACATAAAGTAGTTTTTACTTTACATCTAAATACGACTGTGATTAGTGATAGACGATGGCGGAGATATTTATGAGGAGAGCGGAGCACCTCGGGATCTGTCCGGAGTGCGATGATGATGGTTCTGACTAATCACTAATCTAAATATGACAATAAACAAGGCAAACACACAGTCAGCGCCAGTGACTGCCAATCATGGCTTCCCACGACGCCCAAGTTGAAAACTGCTGAAGCAATGCGTCAGCTGAAGATTATATTCTAGAGATTAAAATTCTGAGACCGAACAGAACGCGCCGAGATTATTCCACATGAACATCTTTTGTTAACTGGGTGAGTGCGTTCAGTAACCGGAGCAGAGAATGTAGAGGTTCACAGGATGTATTGAATGTGGAATGTGTTGGAACGTAACTGTTGGTTGAATTATATACAATTCTGAGTGGGGATTAATTGGAGGGAATATGCCAAGAATATTTAAACAGAGCGAATGAAGAAAATGATTTTATTATGGTAATAGTAATAATAATAAAAGTAGTAGTAGTAGTAGTAGTAGTAGTAGCAGCAGCAGCAGCAGCAGCAGCAGCAGCAGCAGCAGCAGCAGTAGTAGTAGCAGCAGCAGCAGTAGTAGTAGTAGTAGTAGTAGTAGTAGTAGGAGGAGGAGGAGTAGTAGTAGTAGTAGTAGTAGTAGTAGTAGTAGTAGTAGTAGTAGTAGTAGTAGTAGTAGTAGGAATAGGAGTAGTAGTAGCAGTAGTAGTAGTAGTAGTAGTAGTAGTAGTAGTAGTAGTAGTAGGAGTAGTAGTAGTAGTAGTAGTAGTAGTAGTAGTAGTAGTAGCAGCAGCATCAGTAGTAGTAGTAGTAGTAGTAGTAGCAGCAGCAGTAGTAGTAGTAGTAGTAGTAGTAGTAGTAGTAGTAGTAGCAGTAGTAGTAGCAGTAGTAGTTGTAGTAGTAGTAGTAGTAGTAGTAGTAGTAGTAGTAGTAGTAGTAGTAGTAGTAGTAGCAGTAGTAGCAGTAGTAGTAGTAGTAGTAGTAGCAGTAGTAGTAGTAGTAGTAGTAGTAGTAATAGGAGGAGGAGGAGTATGAGTAGGAGGAGGAGGAGGATAGTAGAAGAGTCAGCAGCAGAAGAACAGAAGGAGACAGTTATCTATACAGATCAGAAGAGAATAAAATGATAATACAGTGGAGTCTGGATAAGTAGAAGTCGCAGGGGCCGAAGGAATTTGTTCTACTTATCAGAAATTCTACTTATCCAGACTGCACACATATTTACACTAATTTACACTAATATATGTGTACCATGCAGTAGCATTAAGTAAAATGATTGCACCACTTAGGAAACACAGGTAATGAACAAATAAATAGCAATACAATATCAGAAATGTTGAAATGTTTAGTTTTGAACATTTCCAAATTAATTAAAGAAAAAGTCTGTGATTTTGCTTTGCTTCTTGACTTGTGAAAAATGTCTTCCCATTGCCTGTTTAAAGGCACAGAATGGTGAGACTGCATCATCTGAACATCCATTCTGCATCATGTAAATGTCAATTTTGTCAATTGATGCCAAAATATCTGACTGCGATACAGGTTGTGCTTGCACCCCACAGTCATCCTCATCATCAGAGTCAGGGCTGGAAGGGTCTGTTGTTTGAATGACTGGCATACATAGCCCTATAATATCAGTGCTTGAAAGAGTGGCACTAGTAGAAACATCATTGTCAATGTTCACAAACTCCTCTGGATCAATCTTCAGCTCTTTATTCAATCTAGCAAGTAATTAAAACATTTTTTTGCATATCCTTTACAGGACATCGCTGTCAACATCAGCATCTTTCAGCTGATTGTTGATTTCTTGGCAAGATTACGCTCAGTAGTTTTCCATTGCTTTCTGAACATACCCTAAGTTACCGACGCGATTAAAACCGCTACCGATTCTCGCTGTTGTCACGTTACTCACGAGAGTATACGGGATTACGGAGAAAGTCGCTAACACCTAGGCCAGGGAGCCGGCTAGCAAGTAATGGCTCCACTGAAAAGTCAGTAACATTGCTCTCACTGCTCGCTGATGGTGTGGAATTCTCATTCACTGAGACATCAACTGCAGGTAAGAAGCTAGCCTGTCTAAAGCAGTTTGTAGTTGCTGATAAAACTCTATCCCATGAAGATTTTAACATAAGAATAGCATAAAGAAGGGTTATCTTGAAATCATCACAAATGAGGTCAGCATCCATATGACCCACAAGTTTTGGCAACATTGTGGATCTATACAGAACTTTCAGATTTTGAATGATACCTTGATCACAAGACTGAAGTGTTGATGTGGCATTAGGTGGCAGAAACAAAAGCTCTGTCGCCTTCAGATTGTTAATTTTTGTGTGGGCTTGAACAATTGTCAACAATTAAAAGAACTTTTCTTTGTTTACACACCATTGAATAATCAAATTCTTGTAGCCACTCATTGAACAGTTCTGATGTCATCCATGCCTTTGAATCGGCTCTGTAATTCACACACAATGTTTTCAGGCCTTTGAAACAACGAGGATCTTAAAATTTTCCAATCACAAATAAAGGCCATTTTTCACTACCATCCATATTGGAACACACAACCACTGTTATTCTTTCTTTTGACCCCCCCCCCCCCCCCCCATATGACACTTTTCATTTTTGAAAGAAACTGTTTTATCAGGTAGCAATCTCCGAAATAATCCAGTTTCATCGGCATTAAATACATCCGCAGAATTATATTTAGCTAAAGCAGGTCTGAGCACGTCTTCTATCCATGAGTGAGTCGTTGCTTCGTCGACTGACTGTTTCTCTCCACACACATTCTTGTAAGTGATGCAGTGTCGTTTTTTGAAACGATCCATCCAGCAGCACTTCAATTCCAGTCTGTCTGACCTCCAAGACGTGCAAATTCTTCTGCTTTCGCAATAAGTAAAGGCCCATTTACTGGTACATTTGCCGATCTAATCACAGTGAACCATTTTAAAAGGGCAGCATCAACAAAATCGCACGCAGCAGTTTTTCTAGCTCTCTGCCTATCACTGTCGATTTGACATTCGAAAAACAATTGTTTGTAGCGGTCTTTATGCTTTAAAATGCCGGAAAGTGTCGATGTTGGAATACCAAATTCTCTAGCTATATCCACTTTCTTCTTCCCACTATGTTCAACCTCTTCCAACAGCTTAATCTTTCTTTTTAAAGTCAAAGTTTTAAGCTTTCTTTCGTCCACTAGCTTCCATTGTTGACATGTAGCAACATATTATGTGCGAGATTGTTCTCCGGGCTGGCTAAATATACACATTCTTTCGCGAAACCATTTTTTTTTTAATGGGAGGGTGGGAGCGCGTGAAATGAACAGTTCGACGTAAACGTGGACATTTATATAGTCGGTAATTCATTTTTATGTTCGACTAATCCGAAAATTCGAGTTAACCGAATTCGACTTATCAGGAATTTGTATACAAAGATAAAGAAGGATCTTGGCCGGGACCAAGCCAATAACGTCGACTTAAGCGAAATTCTAGTTATCCGAGTTCGACTTAAGTGGACTCGACTGTATTACCAATAAGAATGCATACAGCAACATAGATGTCAAGATTGGGTGTTGGTTAGCCAGCAGAAACAATGTCACGGTACCTGGTATACCATCATAAGCCTTTGTCCCACTCGACAGATATCGGAGTCTAAGGATGCTAGCTACACAAGCGCACGTTGGATACACACCTAACACGTGCGCGTAATCGACTTGGGGCACTAGTTGCAGTCTGTATTTTGTGTTACTTAAGTCGATCAATTGCCTCATTGCATGTTATACCACTACATAGTCTTTAACCGATCTCTTACACAATTAGCTGTGAAACTGGTAAAAATGACAGCTAAACATCGGTTGCAGGGATATTCAACATGCAGAACAGAGAAAACTAGTTTGGTTTACCTCTGATCCATCGTAAGACTATGGAGACGTTAACAAGCTCAATGTTACTGCTGCCATATTTGCATTTATTCATACTGACGTCTGAAAGTGTACGACAACGAAGAAGAAGTCTCCACAACTGCAGATTTGTCCATGTGAAAATTCCCAATAATTACGCTTCAGTAACAGACAAGCGGCTCTTTCAATGCCATTGAATACCGCATGTTTATGGCAATATATGCATGCATATCTCCATTGGCATACATATCTCTATTGGCTATTCCACGCATAACACATACATCCGTGTGTGAACTTCGTATCATTGATCATGATTTAGAAAGCAGTGTTATAAGTCCAGTAGGAGCAAATTGCTGTGGGTATTAGGTTCATCACATCTTGTTTTTTGTAGGTCTAAAAGCACGGAGAAATAGGTGGCCATTATTTTTCTTCCATAGAGAACGTTGAGATGTTGCATCGAACCCTTGTCCTACTGCGCTCTTAATATTGTTAGGATAACGCCCTAACCGTTGCACCAACGCGCCCGCAAATTATAGGTACCCTCATTACCTGAGCGATCGGGGTGTAGTATTTGCTGCCTCCGATTCCAACCGCATTCTGGATATTATTCTTCATATGCCCAGCTCTGTTCTTCTACAGCTCTATCCATAATTCTGTCTGAAAACTCCCCATCATGACCGCTTTCTACCTAGCGCCGACCTGTCAATGAACATTATAGCATCCTATTCCCGGCCATGACCCACTAACAGCAGTTGAATTTCTGCCTCCGTTTATTACAGAGATCGACATTTAAATTCCCGACTTTCAGAACTCGTTTATTGGATGGCTCAGAAAATTGTGATAGGAGGTTCCAGTAATTTTCTTCAAACAAGCTGGTACGTTAGTGTATAAAATGTATATTTGAACAATCCGTATCATTACCATTGCGTAGCTCAATATCTTGTAATCTATTATATCTTGTCGCATCTACCACGGAATGGCGGAAGTTTAGTTTTGACGTACAAAGCCTGCCTCATTGATTGATACTATGCGGATTAAGGTAACACATGAGTCCAGGATATTCTATGCTATACGCTCTAGTAATAATTATTTCTTGTAGGTGAGGTGAGGTGAGTTCTCCATAACATTTTTGTGGATTTTAAAAAGGCTTATGATAGTGTCCATAGGAATAGTCTATGGAATGCTATGCAGGAATTTGGAATACCAAGGAAGTTAATCAACATGACCAGACTATGCATGGAAGATACTTATAATATAGTAACATATAAAGGCAGGAAATCAGACCCCTTCCAAATAACATCTGGCTTGAAACAGGGTGATGCACTATCGCCGCTACTCTTCAATCTGGCTCTAGAGAAAGTTGTAAGGAAGGTAAAGGAGGAATGTGATATTGGAGGAACATCCAAGCTGCTTGGTTATGCAGATGATATAGATATTATAGGGCAAAGTGAACAAAAGACATTGGAAATATTGACTCACTTAAAGGGAAAAGCCCAACAGATGGGGCTGGTTATCAACTAAGATAAGACAGAATATATGGTAATTTCAAGAGACGGAATGGCTAGAAACTCTGGCCACATACAAATAGATAATATGACCATTAAAAGAACGGAAACATACAAATACCTGGGTACAATCTTCAACTGCTCCAACATCATAAGGGAAGAAATACAAACTAGAATCAACTCTGGAAATAAGATATACTATGCACTACAACATCTACTAAAATCAAAGGCGCTATCTCGTAACACCAAAATCACAATATACAAAACACTGATCAGACCAGTTGTGCTGTATGGCTCTGAAACCTGGAGTACAACGAAAGGAGACGAAGCCTTGTTACAAACCTTTGAGAACAAAATTTTAAGACGCATCTTTGGACCCATTAGGGATACACAAAGTGGAGAGTGGAAAAGAAGAAGTAACAAAGACATTTATGATCTGTTTAAGTCCCCGCTAATCACTGGTATCATGAAGGCCAATAGACTACAATGGCTGGGGCATATAGAAAGAATGGAAGATAATAGGGAAACAAAACTCGCTTACACTCAGGAAATAAATGACCGTAGACCCCGAGGTAGACCAAGAAGACGGTGGAGAGATAATACATGTACAGACCTACAAGCACTTGGAATCAACGACTGGCAAGAGAAGGTCCACCAGAGAGACGAATGGAGACGGATTGTATTTGCAGCAAAGAACCTCAATGGCTCGGAACGCTGAAGAAGAAGAAGAAGAAGGTGAGGCTACAAAATGGCTAGCACGTTTCCTTATTATATCAGAACGATGTCTGGAGCAGCGGAACGGTATTGTTAATTAATATGTGTATTTCGAATTCTCCCAGTACTTATGGTTACTGTATCGTGATTTCATTTGGTTCCCTTATTTTGTTTCATATGCTTGTTAACATCAAAGACTTCTTCATTTAATATAAGTGAACAGTGTAAGTTACTTTCTTCTGATAATTCTGCTCTTTCTCCGTCACACTTTTATGTATTTATTCAATTTCTTTATTATAGCATCTTCTTCCATTATATCTTTTCTGTCTCTTATTTCACACATCCTTTTTATGTAATCTTATTTTCTGCCTGTCAAATCACTGATTAGGGTATTGAATATTATGTGTAACTTAACATAATTTAATTCAATTTGGTTGCATTGCTCGTTTAACCAATTTTCTGTTGCCTTTACGCATTTATATTTTATTTCCATGTTTATCTTTTCATATTATTCATTTTCATGTTTACTTTGTTTTCTTTTGTCCATCAACATTAAGATTTCTTCAGTCTTCTTAATTCACACACAGACATAACATGTACACAAACAAAGGCTACATATAGAAAGTTTCCGTAATTACAGGACTGAAGTCTCGGTTTCCAAAGTTGCCTACAGAGATTAAAAAGTATTGAGAAACTATGACAAACACCGGTAAACAAGTTAAGTAATATTTTTAGAAAGGGCATCTTTCCTGTGGCAACATATTGATGTGAGTCATCGAACATTTCACAACCACTAAAGATGAAAATGTAGGCCCTTTCAGCTTCAATGTTGCAGAACAATTCTTAGAATATCATTTACCAACACGAAAACGAATACTGACATTCTAAATATCTCAATATAGAGGTAAACTGGCCTATGAAGAGTATCGTGTCTCTGAAAACAAATAATGTGGCCATAGTAAAGGTTACAGAGGCTTGGAAAGTACAATAATGAAAGGCATGGTTTCTGGAACCAAGATCTGGGGTCGACCAGCACGGAGATGGGCACAGGACAATGTAGACACCTTTGGCATGAGGGTACATGAGACAGGAGAACTGGCCAATGATCGAGACACTTTATCACGGGCATGGGGGTACATGAGGCAGGAGAACTGGCCAATGATCGAGACACTTTATCACGGGCATGGGGGTTCATGAGGCAGTAGAACTGGCCAATGATCGAGACACTTTATCACGGGCATGAGGGTACTTGAGGCAGGAGAACTGGCCAATGATCGAGACACATTATCACGGGCCATATGATAGCGACGTTCTGCAAAGGACCTACAACATGATCATGTAATCACCACCGAGGGCAATCACGTGACGTTGCACTTATAGGGCAGGGATGATCAAACTAGAAAACATTACAAGTTGGGTCAGCTGTGTTCATTTTCTCTATCTTTTTATATATATTTACATACATACACGGATAACTCTCTTAAATGCTCAGGACAACGGTAAAGCACGCACATTATATTACAGGAAAGTGTAACCAAATAATATGTTTACTATGACAACGTTAAAAAGAGGAAACGAATAACAACGGGGAAAATATATATAACACAAAAGCGGACAACTGTACAAATTATGCTATACTATTATGCTACACTATACTACACTATGCAGTTTTGCCAGCTGCACTAATTCCTACTGCTGAATGACTATTTCACACAATAGATGTGCAACGACCACGTATTGTAAACGTGATAGAGCAATCAGAATATACACACAATGAATACATCTTCTGGGATAGCAAAGCGGCTGGCATGCCCACTGACCCACTGGATAAGTGTTCGAATCCCCGTGAATCCCCGTCTAGACTGGGATCGTTTAACAATTCACCTGTGATTCTAGGTCCGTTCAGTCGAAAATAGCGGCCAGGAAATGTTCTGGCGTCCGATGTGATGTTTACCACATCATCCATGTTGACCACATCACCCACGTTGAACGCATCACCCATGTTGAACACATCACCCATGCTGAACACATCACCCATGTTGAACACATGAGCCATGTTGAACAATGACCCATGTTGAACACATGACCCATGTTGAACACTTGACCCATGTTGAACACATCACCCATGTTGAACACTTGACCCATGTTGAACACGTCACCCACATGTTGACCGCATCACCCATATTGAACACATCACCAGTCGAGAGCATACATCATTAGACATGGGCTTATCGCCATGTTGTGCAACGAACTTCGGGTGTCCTCTAAATCCGTCTGCTGAACATCTACCAGATTTAGGAGGTGAGTATGCCGGAATGGATAATAGCGCACGCTCTTAATTATCCGGTGTGCTGATGCCGAGGTAAGGGGTTCAACCCCTACACCGGTCAGTTGGACTAAAATGTCGACTTCTCGTTCTTGACCTGGGGACGTAAATTACAAAAACCTCTGAAGTAGGAGTGGATTCATCTAATGGCGAGGGACACTGATAATACATGCAAAAATCAGCCCAATGCACTAGAAGCAAGCAGTAACATGTGTATGGACAACGCTTGAGTTCACAGCGAGCCAACAAACAAACAAACAAAACTACCAGTTTGCTGAATGTATTTCTTGTCACACCCGTTGTATATAATCGTCTATATCAAATTGCGAAATGTTCTTGTCATGTAATATTCGCTTCCAATATCGTTGTATTTTCTAAACCGCCAAGTCCTATCGAGTATTCATAATATTTCTAAACCCCTCTAGGCTGGGCTGATTTTGCTCCAGGGATATATCAAGTTTATAGCTTGTTGAATATAAAACACCCCATCTCGATCGTCTGCGGTTCCAGAGAAACGTGACCGTACATACGTCTCTGATGATTTACTGATAATATCCCGTCGCGTTAGTGTTGATGTGAAGTTACTATATAATTGATATGTTTCGAATGTGTGAGCAATGGGAGTAATTTCGTGTGGTGCATCCGAATTTGTTTTTATCAGAATGAATATTCTTACAGTTAATTGAATGTGATACAATATACTATCTACAGTCTTGTGAATACGTATACCCTGTTACATACACAGTAACACTTATCTAGCGAAGATCGCTTTACTTTTTGACTCTTCAGTTTTGTTTGGTTGGGGAGAGACGGGTCGCACATTGCGCAAGAGCTGCAGGAAACAGTAAATAAAATGACGGACTGGTGTATAGAGATGGGCGGTGCATCAGCCCAGACAAGGCTGTGTTATGGTGCTCGCTAGACAATAGGATTGTTAAGGCTGACTTCCAAACTCTCATAATAAATGGCACATGTGTTAACAGAGAAATTAGACTGATACCAAAGAATTTCCATCGACAGAAGCCTGTAGCTTAAGGATTATGTGGAATTACATGTTATACGATGCAAGATGTGATTTGGTGTGCTGAAGAATGGCAGCAATGGCCATACAGCAAAGGATATAGTTCTTTGACAACAGCTGATTATCTCAGTAATAGAGTACGAACTGGGACTGTTCACAGTGTCAAAGTGTCAGCTGGTGAAACTATGGCACATATACAGAATGAATCTGTGCGGGCGATTCCGGTAAGCACAATCGATACGCCAGCCGTATGTATGAGATACATCATAGCTGTGCCAACGATTGCAGACATGCTCACTGTGCAGCAGTTATATGTCAGAATGGCCATCGACAAGGATCACATCCTTCATGAAGCTGTTATGGGCTGTTATGAGGATGTTGTGAATGGCTCGGGAATATGACACAATCAGAGATGTATGATGTATGCTTGAGAATATTGGGAGAGACATATGTCAGAATGTCAGAGGACATATCAGACATGCGCAGGGTCGTACTCTCATTGGGCCTGGAGTGCAAGCCACCCGGCAGCGCTAAATGGGAGGTGCAACAACTGATCCTGGGCAATTCACGACCATATGATATAATCGTCTAAAAGGATGGCTTTATGCTAAAAGGCAAAAGAAGTACAAAGGTTAATTGACGGTGTTTAGAGCAGGAAAGATGCATATATTATACCACGACAGCTTGTCTGAGAATGGAGGTGGATGAAGTCACTACGGGGGTCCGTTGGCTGGAGGAACAAACAGCACACACATTTCTTGATTGTAACGGACTCACGGAGCACACGAGAAAGGTAATGACAGGCATGCTTCGTGCAGACTGGCATGCTTCAATTAAAAAAAAAAAAATCAAAGACAGAAGTATCTGTAGGGGACCCCCCCCCCCCCCCACCCCACACCCAAAGTACATGCTGGTGTGGTGGGAGACGAGAAGGCGGACAGACTGGCTGGGTCAGTACCGGCCGGTGGTGTACTGGTACATGATAAGGCAGGCATGAACCCTGTGGAATAATGTGTATAGTGTGGAAGACCAGATAACATCAGGGTCTGGAGAGGATGGGACGGCAGGGAGTGACCAGAGGATCCAGTAAGCACTCAATACTCCGAGGAAAGGCCTGACGGACACATAATCAGATTTCAACATTAGTATTGGGACTCGTTGCAGGCTGTTGTATCTGAGGTCAGAGCACGTATGAAATGTCCCAAATGCTGTGATGTCTGTTCTTGACTCAAGTCATTTGTTTGATTGCAGAACGAGAGATATACGTTTTGTGTGTGGTAAGAGCACGGATGGTTGTTTGGTTGCAGAACGAGATATATACGATTTGTGTGTGGTAGGTCTAAGAGCACGGATGGTTGTTTGGTTGCAGAACGAGATATATATTTTGTGTGTGTGGTAGGTCTAAGAGCACGGATGGTTGTTTGGTTGCAGAACGAGAAATATACGTTTTGTGTGTGGTAGGTCTAAGAGCACGGATGGTTGTTTGGTTGCAGAACGAGAGATATACGTTTTGTGTGTGGTAAGAGCACGGATGGTTGTTTGGTTGCATAACGAGAGATATACGTTTTGTGTGTGGTAAGAGCACGGATGGTTGTTTGGTTGCAGAACGAGAGATATACGTTTTGTGTGTGGTAAGAGCACGGATGGTTGTTTGGTTGCATAACGAGAGATATACGTTTTGTGTGTGGTAAGAGCACGGATGGTTGTTTGGTTGCAGAACGAGAGATATACGTTTTGTGTGTGGTAAGAGCACGGATGGTTGTTTGGTTGCAGAACGAGAGATATACGTTTTGTGTGTGGTAAGAGCACGGATGGTTGTTTGGTTGCAGAACGAGAGATATACGTTTTGTGTGTGGTAGGTCTGTTTGGTTGCAGAACGAGAAATATACGTTGTGTGTGTGGTAGGTCTAAGAGCACGGAGGAATAAGTGTTTGTGATTTACTTGGTAATTGTACGTCCAGTCAATAATCTGCCATTGCTTTCTGAACAAGAAGTCAATATGTAAGTCCCACTGACCGGCGTGTGGAACAAACCTACTACCCCGCATTTAGAAGAGAAAGTTTCTCCTGTCAAGCCTCCTCTTTTACAAATAGTTTGAATAACATCTAGTCACATCCCTCTATGTGTCACATAAATGTAAGACTGATGTTTTTTCACATTGTGCTTCTACTTCTTAGTTTATTTTATCCTATTCTCCGGTGTCATTTTACTTTGTTTTCTTGTGTCCTTCATCAGTATCTTATTTTAGTCATCATTGTTTCTTAGCTTTCTGTCTTTATACGGTGCTATTTAGTTGTTTCTTTGATGGATAGTGTTCTGAATTACTAATTGTTCATATATGCCTTGTAGTTTACGTGGATTTTATTGTTTCTCAGACAGAGAAGTAAATATCTGTGTGTCTTGGTCACGTGTCATGGAGCTGATCCACGACTCTGGTGATCGTACGAGACGGCGAAACATGACCTCCGACGCTTATCGGCATGACACATAATGACGATGATGATTGTCTCTTTAAATTGTTTTCTTTTTAATTTTGTTTATTTTCTAATAGTTTTGTTAAGTCTTATGTTCTTAACTCCTTTTTTCCTCTTTTCAATCTTATGTTTACTTGACACATGGTGGGACCTGATAGTTGACAGACTAGCGCATGACATTGTCAATTGTATCAAAGCATCTGTTAATCTCTTATTAATCAGTAGGTGGTTAATTTGACTGAATGTTTTCTTATCGTGGCCTTTCCTTGTTTATATTGGATTCCTTATTTTCTTTTAATCAGTTTTGTTTTCAAATGTACATATTATTATTGTTTCCCCTTCCATTATGTGTATTCTCTTTCGTTTCTTATTCCGAAACCATAGTCACAACATATTCTATTTCATCATTTCCTACTTTTGCGTTGTAATTTACAATTATTATTTTGACCTCTTCTGATATGGTTTGAGAGATCAAACATTCTGTTTTCATCATACAGTCTTCACCGCCGCTTATTGTTGGTGCATACATTTATATAATGTTTACCTGCGCTGATTTGCCGTCTCTAAATCATGATAACCGGGTCTGACATTCTATAATAACTATTATCTGACTTAGCTGTTTTCTCTTTAAATAGTGGTCCTACTTCTTATTCTTGTTGATCACATCCTGAAAATCGTATATGCTTGTCCGTTATAATTTTGTAACATGACTTGCAGTTTGTCTCGCGCCTTCGTTGGACAATAATTTTAACATATTCCATTTCTTCGACTGCATTATCTAACTTTTCTCTTTCTGCGATTTGTAAGTTTAAGAGCGAGCGTTTTTATCCGTTCGGCCACTTCAACTTCTATCCTAATGGAAATACTATCCTAGATTTCTTCTTGGTTTTTGTTTTGCATTCTTTACCTTCTAGTCTGCGTGGTAGCATCTTTTGCTGATGATTGTTCCCTATCAAACAATTTATATGTTTGTGTGTGGTTGTTATAGTCTGTAACACCTTTGTCTGCGACGGAAAGACGGGTTCCAGACTTAAAATACTAAACATTGTGCCACCAGTCACTTTAAACACCTGAAAATCATGGCTATGTTACCTTTATTTTATCTGAAAATGTTCTCTTCAATTTGGACATTTTTGGTATCTACAAACTTGCTCTGAAAAATACTCATAATAAAGTCGATTTAGTGGACTTCACTGCACCGGGTGTTACCCTCTCTGGTTCCGTGAAACATGTTTAATAATGAACAATAGTCATACATTTCTGCCGTTTTAGTGGACCACTACTTTTTTGTTTTGTTTTATTTGTTTTTGTTTTGTTTTGAGAACCACTGTTCTAGAAATGATGATTTCCATAACAGAGGGATGCAATATAATATTTGTTCATAACACTGAACATTGCATATATCCAAACTACAATTACCGAAATGAAACATCGATTTCATTTTATACAGCCAGGATTGTACAACACCGTTTTTAAATTAACGTTACAAGCAATATGTGTTGTCAGCCTAAGATGGGATTCGTTTATTCACATCTCTCCTGTATTGATATATCTTCTTTCTCTCGAAATGTTTGTTGGTTTTCTTATTTAACTCTGTCTGTCGAGACAAACAATAATGGAAGAGATAACCGATAGACGTAGAGTGCAAGCTGGCGGTTATAACCGACAGACGTGGAATACGAGTTGGGGAAAGGGGGGGGGGGGGATATAATATAAACAGAAAGACGTGGAATACGAGTTGTGGGTTATAATATAAACAAATAGACGTGGAATACGAGTTGGGGGTTATAATATAAAGAAATAGACGTGGAATACGTGTTGGGAGATATAATATAAACCGATAGACGTGGAATACGAATTCGGGGGTGGGGGGGGTAATATAAACAGAAAGACGTGGAATACGAGTTGAGGGTTATAATATAAACCGATATACGTGGAATACAAGTTGAGGGTTATTATTGCAGAGTGACGAGACTCAAAAGTAACGGTAGATATGAAGTTAAGCCAGCGGTGACTATAAAATTCAGTTTATTAGAAGAATCTTCAGCAATATAAAAATGCGTACAGCAACTACAAAAGTCAAAGCATCTTGCTGGCTGGTCGGCAAAGTCACAACTCATCCCCTGTTTACCTCTACGTCAGCACGTGAGCGTCCCCAACTCCCTAGCTACGGTGCTCAGCCGTGCATCATCTAGTTATTTCTTTTCTCCTTGCACGCCGTGCCAGCTAACTAAACCACGTATAACAGCCTACACTGTTATATTATAATATAAACCATCTACATTATGCAGATAACACAGTATTGCGATCTGAAAACATAATAACAACAACTGTTACACATTGTATTAACAAGGGGACACCGTGGCTGAGAGGCAACGGTGGTCGCCTCAGACTCAGAAGGTAGCAGGTTCGTTCCCCGCGGCTGGGGATTATTGCAACAACTACTGATATCAAATGATAACATGCGTCCCCCTGATCTCTTGGTGAGTGAGATCAAATACCTAGCCTTTTCGAATAAGGGCAAAAAGCAGCAGGAGATGCCGTGTGCAAGTTGTGTACGTTAAACATACCATGGCAGTTAGAAATCGCAAATAGTAGGCCTTAAGGCAGCAATCCAGGGAAAATTGTTAGGAAAAGTAAAACCTTACCCATGGATGGATAGAGCCCGTTACCTTAGATGGAATCTGTCAAGAGGGAGTAAATCTTACACGCATGCATGCTTAAGACGCGCACGCTGACCTCTGAAGTGCGTAACTAGGAGTGATGAATCCCCGCCGAAAGAGAAGCGAAGAAGAAGAGAAAGGAGAAGCATTAACCGAGAGTTTCAAACAGGACTGTCCTTGATTATAAAGAGAGACAGAAAAAAAAACAATTGTTATGTCAAAGAAACAAAGATAGCACCAAACATTTAAATGTCAATAGAAGCAAAGTGACTAACCATGTCAATATATTCAAATATTTGGGGAAATAACAGATAGATGAAGCGTGTCGGAGATGCGCGCACAGAAGGCCAAGCAACAGTTGCATTTCAGACGATGAAAAGTGTCGTTTGTATTAAGTCACTTTGTTTAAATGTCAGAAAGAGAGTATTTAAATATTATATCAAACGTGATCTGCTGTATGGCAGTGAATTTTGGAATGTGAAAGAACAAAATAGGTAGAGTGTTCGGACAAAGGAGATGTCGTGTCTGAGAAGAATGTAACGAATATCTTGGGCTGCCAATGCAACTAATGGGTGCCTGGAAGAGGCTAATAAATGTACAATATTATACACAACGATAAGAAAGTGACAAACAACATTTTTCGGTCATGTAGTGGAAAGAGGTTATTGAAAAGCATCGTGATGACTGGACAGATCAATGACAGGAGAAGCAGAGCAGACAGAGAGACATGATGCTGGGTGGTCTAAGATGGCTGGCTGGAGGTACATTATCAATATAATCGACCGAGATTTCAGAAAGGAAATAAACATGTAGCCATTTTACAAAACACATGATGACGATGGGACTCGGCAAGTATTTTCAGTAATGTGGTAATGGTTTGAGTAAAGGTGAGTATACTAGCGAGTGGGGTAAAGTGGATTAACAGGTTTAGTGCCAAACAAATTGAAGATTTTTAGAGCACACTGCAAGAGACTTTAAATAAGATTGGTCATTGTAGCATGATGAAACAGAACTCCCCATTCTCAGCCCGACACATTCATCAACATACTTTCGATTTAAGTGGCGTTTCCAGATAGAAGGACGATTCTTGGAAATAGTATGTTCTAGAACGAGTTGGGGGAGGGCGGCGGTATGCGCTTGCCTTTTCATTGGTTAATAAGTAATGAGCCCACGCTATTCCGGGGCCATATTTTAAAATCTAATTAGTTTGAGCGGGGATTTCACCAGGAGCGGTCGCTAGTATGATGTGATGACCCAACAATGACCTTAAAGATTCAATAATATATTGTTCTCTGGACAACAGGTACCACTTTAAAACATACTTTAATGTTGTAGTTGTGCCTAGTGAACGAAAGAGAAGAATATAAGAGTATTTTGTGAATAAAATGTGAAAGTGGAAAACCTAACTTCTGTGCGCCAGTATTCTGAACACTGCTTCTGCAAACCTGTCAGGTCTTTCACGATGTATACTCCAAGTGCATATCAATCCCTTGTTGTGACTGGTTGCGAAAGCTTGATGAATGTATAGTACACTCAATGCAAATTCGCAAACCCAAACCCTTTGTGCATTCTTCATGCCTAGGATGACTCATTCTTAAATCATCTGTACCTTTGCTCTCGCGAGTTAACATATGGAGTCTGAATTGGAATGAGTGATGAAACATGTACAAGTTTCTTTGTAAAAAGCTGAGACTGTTGGAGTGAGTGAGCTGGTGCTTTGATAAGTAGCCTCTCACATTAGTAGAAAGAAAGATGCTTCAAGATCCATATGTAAACAGGACGGCGATGGCACGCCAGAATTGCTAAGTCCATGTGATGCCTGGTGGCTATATGCTCAAGAGAATTAATACAATTTCTCTTTGAAGTATTACACTGGTACCTTTACTGTTGGTTGGTTCATATAAACTAGTTCTTAAGAGAACCATAGGTGTGTGAACCTGTGTCTTAGTTGGCTGAATATAATGTATGGCTCATGCAAATTTACAAGGACTAAACATGTTTTTCCCATATGTGCATGGTGCATATGTGAACAATTGCTATGCAATTGAGCTTCTGTTACCGACTGTAGTAGACATGAACATTACTCAGTGGGGAAACAGCACATGATGATGATGAAGATGATGTACCTGTGAGTCAAGTCTGTCTGAGAAAAGGGGTGAGGTCTGGCATTGCTGTGTAAGTGTATATGGAATAGGACATTCATGCACCAACATGACAACCATAGGAATGGATGTCTGGTCTGCTAATTGGGTAAATGCCATTAGTTAATACATATTGCAGATTGCAGTTGTAAATGCCTATTTTCCATTTCCCTTCACAATGCCTGCCCCATGTTACTATGTCACAACGCTTGTTCATAATGCTTGCTGTACTGTGTCTGGTCCTTCTTGTGCCCAGGTCTACTGTGGTTCAAACATGGTGGAACTTAGACCACATGAATGCTTGTAGTTGTGTTAAGCTACCCTGTCTCAGCATATGGTCTTGTGATTACCACAGATAAGGGTGAATTGAACACATATCACCCACAGTACATCAGAGTGAAATACACGGCATCATCAAACAAGGAGAGGTGTGTTTGGACCACACCCACCTTTTTCCTCCCCATCCACAATCTGTGTCTGTTGATGTATAATAACATTATCTTTTAACATATGTAAAGAGATGTTGTGCCATTTTGTATATCGACAGAGAACAGTATGGTGGAGAGGCCATCCATATATCATCTGGGACCTCTAACCAGAAGTCCTAGATCCAGAAGTGACTCCCTATCAAAATGTAGGAATCTCAAGAAGAGTTTCTCTCTCAGCTCTCTAACAGCTGAATGCATAAATGGGAGCAAAACACAATCTGAAGCACTATAAATATGGTGAACTGGACAGTGATCTTTGAGTCAGTCAAAAGGTCAAATGAGACTAACAGCAAGTCTAGTAGTATGAATTACATTCATGGAAAACTGTGTGGTAACTTGGGAGTGTTGTTTATCTAAGACTAAACTTAGAAAATATCCAGCCTGATGCTCACACAGTGATTCTTGAAGAATGTGATTGAACAGTAGGGAAGTTGATCTGGCTAAGTGAGTAGCTGCAATGTATGGGACATTATGTATGTCATTATTGAAGTACCCAGTGACAGCCTTCACTGACAGCCTGATCAACCGTGAGATGCAGTACCATATCATCATACCAAATCTTGTCTTCAAGAGGAATGAATCTGCCATGAAGCTTATTCTGGGGAAGCTGCTAACTGGAGCTTGTCCAACATCCATGCTGATGATAAAAGGATTCAACAGACCCAGAACAGTAGTTCTTCCTTGAGTTGCCCATGGATAGGATTTCCTAAATTCCCAAGAGACAGGAAATGATGATAGATACAGATACTGAAACGGAGTGGTGTAGATAGATATTAGAGAGGAGGAGGAGAGTTAGTTATTGGGTGGTGGAGTAAAAGGGGAGGTGTTGTATCTTGTTTATCAACATGCATGTGTGACATATTTTTTTGCATTTCTATGCGATAATTGAAGTGTTGACATGCCAGAAGATGAAACAATGGTCCTCACCTGACTCACCATCAGCTCAATAAATTATGTGTTTAATGAATCAGTGTTTTAAGTACATGTCTCAAGAGAATTTCTTGTACAGTTGCTGTCAAGTGTTGTCTCTGGTGACTGTCTTAGGTGCTGTGGTTGGTTATACATATTGTGAAAAGTCAAGTATCTCATGATGTATGTCTTGTACAATTGTGGTGTAAACAATTCTATGTAAATGTATGTCCCACTTTTGTCAAGAAACTGTCATGTAGATGTCTTGTCCAACAGATGTTATGTACAGTTATTGTTGAGTTTGCCTACAAACCCTGAATCCTACAGTCCTAGAAAAATTGGACAACACTGATATAGGTCATACTGACAAAATAATTAACGAAGATCTAATGTGACGGACGAATAGCACACTGGCAACATTATGTTGAGTGAGAGGGATCCTCAGTTGTACAGGGGCTAATAGTTCAGATCTTCTTTTGGTCTTGGGTGAACTATTTTACTTCTTTTATAAATTTCTGTGTAGATACATGGTAGTCTCACAGTGGGGGTTTGAGCCAAAGAAAAGTGGTTCTCCAAAAAGGCTATTGCGGGAATGATTAGCTCATTTGAGTGACCTCTAGACAAAACGTGCTAAATCATATCCTTTATCTTGTTATTTATTATTCAAGATATATCTCCAGAGAACACTACAAACTAGGTCCTCTGTCAATCATCTAATTTGTCACAGTCATAATGATATAACAATAATAATTGGAGATTTTAATGCTAAAGTAGGTACAGGAAGTGCTGAAAATGAAAGGCACGTTTTAGGAACATTTGAATTGGGAAATAGAAATTATGCAGGTGACAAATTAATTGAATTGTGCACAAAAATATGTTAACGAAAGCCAACACACGTTTTAAGCAACACCAAAGAAGACTCTTCACATGGAAGTCCCCTGACAGTATTACTAAAAAATCAGATAGATTATATTTTAATACAAAGAAAATGGAGATCAAGCATAACATCTGCAAAAACTCTACGAAGTGCAGACTGTGATACAGATCATCTGTTAATAGAAGCACATCTGAAATTAAAGCTCAAAAAGCTTACCGGAGGACCAAGGCCACTTAATTTTGGATCCTACTTGGATAACTGTGGCAATTCTAGACCTAATACATGCTTATCAAGCTCCGACCCTCGCGGAAAGAGCGCTTTTTGTTTATCTAATTAGTGACGCGTGTGAATTGATTAACGAGATTCCCACTGTCCATATCTACTATCTAGAGAAACCACAGCCAAGGGAACGGGCTTGGTAGAATCAGCGGGGAAAGGAGACCTTGTTGAGCTTGACTCTAGTCCGACTTTGTGAAGACACATGAAGGGTGTAGCATAGGTGGGAGCGCAAGCGCAATTGAAATACCACTACGTTTATTGTTTCTTTACTTATTCAGTCCTGGAGATTTGTCCGCAACAGACGAGCAATATCTCCGGCGGGCCTTTTCCCGGTAGTGTCAGGATCCGCATGAGTCAGGCGGGGAGTCTGACGGTAGCACACGCTTTCACAGGTCCAGACACTTGCAATCGACAGATGTACGCGTCCTATGGTCAAGACGCATAAGAGGCTGTCACCTGTGGGACTTGGCAGAACGCCTCTAAGTAGGTTCCATGGCTTCCAGGGTCTGGCCACTACTCGCCACCTGCTTGTCGAGGCGAGGTCTCGGAGGTTTGACGCTGAGCCGCCAGCGTCTGCAGCCTACCTTGTTCCAGACGTACTGGTTATCCATTCCTCTGGAATAAACAAGGCAAGGCTGAGAGAGGAAACATGTCGTTTGGGCACCACATGTTCTCTGAAGCTCTGCCCAGGCATTGTGATGGAATTTTGGCCAAATTCTAACTCACATACTTTGGTCTGTCAAGACTGTAAGGTGACACTCACTCACAACGTAGACGTGAGGAATCGTTTTGGGGTCTTGATGTCTGTACAAGAGGAAATGACACCTGGTGAACTGGCAGTACAAGCTAGAGATATCTTGATAACAGCAGCCACAGATTTAATTTCGACCAGGACTAAGCAACATAAGCCATGGATTACACCATGTACGTTAGAATTAATAAAATAACAAATGGAACTTAAAAAGAAAGGAGATGCCGATAACAGTAGGATGAAGTATAAATCTTTAACACGAGAAATAAGAAAGAACACAAGAAAGGACAAAAACCAATATATACAAGATTATTGTACTAAAATAGAGCTATATCATAAGAATGGAAGAGATTACGAAATGTTCAAAGAAATGAAGTTATTGACAAAAAATTTTCAACCTCAAAAGTTTTTTTTATCTGTGACAAGTTGGGGAATACCTTAAAAGAATCTAGACAAATTCTAGAAAGATGGCAGGAGTACTGCAGTGGAATGTATGATATGAATGACTGTGAGGATATGAATTACATACATTAACCAATGACAGCAGAAACAGAACCTGAACCCTCATTAGATGAAATTGCATGGGCAATAAAGAACCTGAAGGATGGTAAATCACCTGGTTGTGATGAGATACCAGCTGAACTAATTAAAGCGGGAGGAGAAGAAAGCATACAAATCTATCACGCATTATGTAAAAAGATATGGAAATATGGTATTTGGCCAAAAGACTGGAAGAGAACTATCTTCATTCCAATACCAAACAAGGGCAACCTGAAATTATACACCAACTATAGAACTGTTGCCCTGATCAGTCATGCAAGTAACATTCTACTAAAAATCATAATGGGAAGACTTCGTAAGAAAATGGAAGAAGAGATTAACGTGGTTCAAGCTGGATTTAGACAAAGAATAGGAACACGAGATCACATATTCAACATGCGTTTAATAATAGAGAAGTGCAGAGAATTTAATGTAAACTTATTCTCATGTTTTGTGGATTATTCAAAGTCATTTGACTGTGTACAACATCACAAACTTTGGGAAATCATGAGAAATATGGGCTTTCCAACACATGTAGTACAACTCATAAAAATGCTCTAACTAGACCAACAAGCAGCGGTTAGAATAGATGGCGAGACATCAAATTGGTTTGACATCAAGCAAGGAGTCCGTCAGGGCTGTGTGCTGTCACCCTATTTGTTTAACCTGTACGCCGAAAATATAATGTGAAATGCCAGAGATGATATAACCAGGGAGCTATATGATGCCCTAAATATCGGTGGTCATGAAATACCAGAGATTCGATATGCTTATGATACAGTATTACTATCCACATCACAGACTGGTATAGAAAACCTAATAACCTCAACCCAAAGAAATAGCGAAAACCACAACTTATATCTTAACATAGCAAAAAACAAAGATAATGCATACAGATAAAACTACTATGGGGAAAGAAATATATGTTAATGAGGAAAGACTGGAGGTGGTGGAAAATTTCGAATATCTTGGGTCATTGATTACCAACAATAGTGACACAATGAAAGAAATTAAACGACGACTATCATTTCCTCTTTAAAGACTAAAACAACTTAATAAATTATGGAGTGGGACAGA